>BGPR01002310.1:99503-113956 GCA_013235015.1 Araneus ventricosus
TTCTTACAATTAATACTTCTAGTTCAGAAGGAACTGCGGAATTTACCATTTGTCTGACCAAGGTATAAGTCGTTTTATTTATAATGTTTCATTATTCTACTGAATAATAATGAAGTCAATTCACGTGAGGTAATAATCACAGTATAAACGTAAATCCGCATATCATCTAGCAACTATTGTATAGGAACGGATTCGGAAACCTTCCACGTGTTTGCGCATGCGCCGGGCTGAGTTATTTTCATCAAAATAGGCGGAAAGTGAAGAATGGACGGGTGATATTTACATTTTACTGAGCGTGACCTAACAAAGAACTCCGGAAATGCGCTCATATGACTCATTGCCTGACACCCCTTTCCGATGTAAAATCATCCAAAAGTGGTAGTCTCGGAATCCGTTACTGAACATTAACTGTAAGCAGTCGAATGCTGTAGTGTCGCGTCACGTGGTATTTCCTCTGATAAGATGCGTAATGAATTTCAAATTAAATTGCTGAGGCGAATTTGGCATGTATCACGTGATAAGGAAGTAACTACATTTATTTTCCATAAAGCAGAAAGCTATTTGAGGAAGCAATAAATGACTTTGAATGGTTGAAAGGAATTTCATAACATTTTAAAAATTAGTTGATGAAAGATCATAAGGTTGAAGTGTTTCAACAACAAGAAAAAAAAAAAGATTCAATTAAATTTTATTATTGTTGTTCATCGTTTAAATACTCCCGATGATTAAAATGAATTTGATATAAAAATTACAAAATGTATATATTATACTAGCTGTTACCCGCGACTTCGTGTGCGAAGAATTTGAATTATTCTTTTTTTTAATTCACGAATGTAAATGTTTTGTTGCATTTTGAAAGGGGAAAGTAAAAGTTCTGACAGTTGATAATACTTATTTGGACGGCTGACAGGACTGTACTGTACATGTATGCTGATATAGATATGTAAATTGTTTATCTATGCTAATATACTTTTATATACCACGTTATTTGCACGGATGTAGAGGTTGTGTGTGCTGGACACACGTGAACAGGCCACATATAGTTAGTTGCCCATGCGAAAAATATGGTTTTTCCAAATGTACGCCTGCCACTTTTAGTGTCTGGCCCTGAGCCTCGCAAATGATAAAAATTTAATGGGATTTGTTACCTTTTGAACTGAGATGATAAATCCTTCGGTGTTATCGGAAGGCGTGGAATTAAAACACTCCCTCTTCTCCCTATATCAGTCATAACAGTAGCTTTCACGACGTTTGTACCTAGGTGTGTAATTTGTAACCGTGTGACATTGCGCAGTCTTGGTATATCGAGGTTACGTATTAGTAGTACTGGCACACCGACTTTCAATCTCGGCTTGTCGGAAGGTGCCCCCTAAGATCTTGAAGAGCTCTACAGAATATGATGTTCCTTGTTAATACCCATTACCGTATCTACAGAAGGATATTCTGTAATATCTCACTGTGAAAATTAAACAAAACATCGAGAGAATAATTCACTAACGTCATTGGATCACTGTGTAACCGTATTAAAAGCTTTAAAGGCTACCACAGCAGGAAACTGGAAGTGCAAAGTCTCCTTTGTTGTTTATGGTCAAAGAAAGCAATATTTTCTTATATTAACTTTAACACTGGCAAAAGCCCGCGCGCGAAACAGTAATTTGGCTTGAATTTATTTCTATAAGAATAAAAAGTATTGTTAGAAATTACGTTAAAAATATTTTTAAACCTTTATAGCAATCGGAGAAAACATTTCATCGCAATGGAATTAATAGCATTAAAAAGATCATTTTCTGGTCTTTAAAATTGCATAAAAAGAATTGTTGTCTAATAAAGATTTCAGAAGGTATTGGCAAAAAACGTCTAAGTAATAGGCTTAAAAGCGGCTAATGTTCGTTATTTAATTAAATATCTTAAGAACTAATTAACTCTGAAAGTTGAAAATAGCACCTTGTGTGTAAATTTCATGTCGCTACCGTTCACTGTTTAGGAGGAGTTCTTGTGACCGACCGATCGACCGACAGACAGACAGATACATGTAATTTCTGCCTTGTTTTATAGATATTTATAAACATAAGCAAAATTTTCAGAAATAAAGATAAATCAGTTCAAAGTCTAACCGTTTCCTAGCAGCGAAGTAGGTATACATTTGCGTTATTTCAAAATCGTCTGCACGTAAAACTTTAAAAAATGAAGGAAAAATGTCACAGAAATAAAATTAGTATCATTGAAAAGGTAAAATTTTTATCTTTAAGATGGTATAAAAATCATTTTTATCGAACAATTTGTTCCGAAGTTACAGCGGAAAAAAGGATCACGTGATAGTTGATTTTAAATATAATTTATTCCACATGTTTTCGCATTCCTGAAGGATCACGTGGCAGTTGATTGAAAAATAAAATAATCTTCATCGAGAGTCGCTGAGTCAATGGGCTTTGTTAATTATTTAATTGTTGTCTGTAGTCAAAAATAATTAATTTAATGTGATTTCACCTAGCCTATGTCCGTTCTTGGGTTTCAAGCTACAACTCTGCCAGTTTTCATCCAAATCGGATTGGTAGTTTTGCCGTGAAAGCTTAACAAACAAACAGACAGACAGACACACTTTCGCATTCATTATATTATTAAGGATTCATATTACCTGACAGGATTTTCATATTACCTGACATTTTACTAAAATACTGGCACAACTCGAAAAATGAAATTTTGAGATAAATGAATTTGAAGATTTTGTTTGTATTGAATGCATAAATCACACGTTTTTACTTTCTCGTATACGAAGTATACAAAGAGAAAGTATTGTAATCGTCAAAAAATTCGAACTCGAGATTTTGACGAATCTCCAAGTTTTAGACCTCCCAGAGTCCGATAAACACAATTTGGGAATTATGTCTGTCTGTGAAAACGATAACTCGAAAAATATTAGAGATACGGGGATGAAATTTGGTATGTGATCTTGACACATAATTTGTAGGTTTCTATCAAATTTTGGAAAAAATCCGTCTGCGGGAAGTCTGTCTGTCTGTCCATTTTTATGTGAACACTATAATTTAAAAACTTAAATAGCTAGATAGATACAATTTGGTACACAGTTTTATCTTCAGGAATGTATGTCCGTATAAAAGTTTGGGCCAAATATGTCAAAGGGTTGACTGTCTGTCGGACTGTATAATCGCATACTTCTTAAGACGATTTCTTCTAAAAGAAATGACTTAGATAAATAAAATTTCGTATGTAGTCTTGAAACCCTAATTGTAGATTTGTCTCCAGTTTTTGTTTAAATCGGTTAAAAAAAGGCGTTGAAATTGAATATTCGTTTTTTTTCTCCATTCTACGTCTCAAAAAAAGGCGCGAAAACTGGAGCGTTTTCCCCACCTTAGGGAATATCGCGCGTTTTCTGGCGCGCTCTGTAACCCCCCCCCTCGTGTTAGTCGTATGCGAGAAAGTTTCGAGGAGGCCACTCCCGCTGGCTTTATTATTATTTATTTATTTATCTATTATGGATAAAGGAGTAAACGTAGTCAAAGGCTTTTTTGTATGATGTTGGGAAGGATCATAACTCAAAATTCGTATTTTTCAAGTTGTGCAGTACTGCAGACGATGAATGATTTGCTCTTAATTTTATTTCTTATAATCGGTGAAATCGCATTAAGAGATAATGTTTAATGTGACCGCACATCCCTTTTTGAACAGGACCATTCCGTTTTTAGGCAGTCTGTCCCTTTGTCTCCAAGCGCAGCTAACGGGACCATTCCGTTTTTAGACAGACTCTCCCTTTGTCCCCAAGCACAGCTTCGGAATGCCGAAATGCCCTGCTTTCAGAAAAAGGGCAACCTAAGGTAACAAGTTCAAAGAAAGGGGGACGAAAAATAAAAAAAAAAATATCTGATGGTGGGGCATGCGCAATACGTCTCAAATATAATGCAATGCAGTCAAAAGCCTGCTATCTCGCATGTATCTCTAACTGCATTACACTTAACGCCACAGTTCTTTCGAAATTAATTTAAAAATTTTAATCAGATTTTCGAAATTCATTCATAAAAATCGAGTATCTGTATATTCCCCATATCAGCCGTTTTTTGTTGATTTTATTTTAATTTTCGAATCATAGACAAGAAAAAAAAAGCTCCATTCAAACTTTGATGATCATCTGTCCAAACACATCCACACAAAAATGTTTGCATCTTTAAACTCCGATTTTGAAAAATAATAATAATAAAAAAAGAAACTTCTTCGAGTTAACTTATTGAGAAGCTAAATACTTATCAGATAGATTTAAGACAGGTGAAATGTAAGAATTCGGTGTCTAATTTTTCAAAGTGTTCGTATCAGATTGTCGTGAGAAGAAGAGAAAAAAAAAAAAAAGAACCATTCTAAATCGCAATGATTTCACAAGTTTCGAAATTCTTCTAACGTTGCACAATCTAACAACTTATCTCATTTATTAATGTAACCTGTTTCTAAAGAATGTTAGAATGTTCTTTAGATAAGTGTTCCTTATTTTTTTATGTACACTGATTTTATTAAATTCTTTTCCACTCACGACAGTTAAATCGCACCAAAAAAATCAATCAACCCATCGTTTCTACCTCATGCTTAAATCATTCGCTGTCATCTTAAAAAGTGATAAAGATTGGGGCTAGTTCAAGACCACCTTACGAATATTTCGAAGAGAAACTACTGTAAAGCTTCATTTTTTTTTCAGCTGCACCATCGTACGCAGCTGCACTTTACAGTCTCATTTAAGTCAGAGAGATAAATGGCAGTTTCAGTTAAATTTAATTAATACTACTTATTCGTGTGACTGTAGATGAAAAAAAACGAACACATTTCCGGACGCCATTATTGGTATTCGTTGTGTGTCGTGAATACAAATGAAGGCGTAGGCTTTCACCTGTAGTGATCGTGAAATTCGTGATGATTTGGACGATCTTGTGGACATGGCAGAGTCATTGACGAATGAACTCGTTTTTTTTATTTCTTTCACACGTGCTCCTCAATGCTTCGTTTATACAATAATCTGGGTCGCTGCAAGTCAGATCCGTGTTAAAGATAGATTTGGGAAAGAATCAGATCCAACTTACGAGTAAAAGATTTTTCCCCCATAACTTTATGAGAAAGATTCCTTTTTACTTTCTCGTATACGAAGTATACAAAGAGAAAGTATTGTAATCGTCAAAAAATTCGAACTCGAGATTTTGACGAATCTCCACGTTTAAGATCTCCCGAAAAACACAATTTTGGAATCATGTCTGTGTGTCTGTCTCTGAACACGATAACTCGAAAACTATTAGAGCTACGGGGCTGAAATTTGGTATGTGGTCTTTAAACATAATTTTTATGTTTATATCAAATTTTGGACAAAATCCGTGCACGGGAAGTCTGTCTGTCTGTATGTCCGCTGTCATGCGAACACTATAACTCAAAAATTTGAATAGCTAGATGGATAAAATTTGGTACACAGTTTTATCGTCATGATTGTAGGTCCGTATAAAATTTTGGGCCAAATCCGTCAAACAGGTGTTCAAATTTCATATTTGGTTCAAAATACACATTGCGACTGTGTGTTGGCGAGCGTTTCGCTTATTTTACTCAAGTTAGTATGGTTGGCATTTGACCTTGACGGTCTACGAAGGAATTTGTAGCGAGCCGCAAACACGCGCTTCGGAAATTATGGCAACCCACCCCCTGAACGGAAACTTCGTTCTGACATTCTCCAGATGAAAAGTATGGTGAAATCTTGCATGATATCTGTAGTAAGATTTAGTTCTCAAAAACGTTAAATAAAGTTGTTGTACCTCAGCGCACGTAAAAATTGAGAACATACGCAATTTGTTTAGCAAAATATAAAGTTTTTGGAAATTCATGAATTATATATTTTTCATTGTAAATCACAATTCATAATTTTTTTCTCAAAATAACCAGGCCTTTAGTAAATACCCCAAGAATATTTACCTACCCATTGGGTGTTTACCCACCCCACATTACTGGTCGTATGTGAGAAAGTTTCGGGGAGGCCACTCTCGCTGGTTCTTTCAGTTATTGGTATCACTCTGGTTGGGAACGTTATTCGAAGTGGCGGATTGTTCTGTCATGCTTTATTGGCGTAGGAGGATATAGATGCCCTGGGCGCTAGTCTTAGGGGTCACCATGGGGACAATGCATTGGTGCCTTCTTGTCACTTTTTGAGGTTAAATATCGTGAAAAGACGAAAAAATAATGCCACTCTATTTATCCTTTCTAAACCACTGATGACGACTTGGGGCGAAAAATCCGTAACATGCCTGGGGCGCCAATTACCTCCGCTACGCCACTGCCATACTCTCGTGAACTTTCAATTAATGACCTTAGCAATCGCCAGCAAAATTTGTAGCAAAAGTACTTTCAATTAAAAATTTCTTTATTGCTGCAATTTCTTATTTAAAATTTTGTTTCACATCAGTAAAAAGTTCTTTACTTACACTCAGTTTCATATGCAGGATTAAAAGACAGGAATGGATGAATGAAATTGCTAACGAGTTCTTTAATTTTCGCGTTTTTGTGAGCCGTTGTGGCCTGGTGGTAATTTCTCGGTTCACATGTTCTAGATCTTAGTCCACCGAAGACCTGCCGTATATAAAATGATGCATGTTAACACTCTGACTCCTAAACCGGCCGTAACCTACCATGCGACTTCTATACTAGTGGGGCGTATTTCGGCCGGTTGCTGTTCCGAAAGGGGGGAAAAGGCAGTTGGGCGAGTGGCCATTAAAGGGACCCTTAGGGGAGAGATGAAAGGCCTGCCATTCATATCTCCCACCACCCGTAGTGAGGAGAAAAGGGGCAACGGGGCGGACGAATTCCACAGATCAATTAGTAAGCAAATCTCCGCATATAACTGTACTCAGATTTTGAGAACTCTTAGTAGTCAAAGGGTCAAATGTTCTTACGTTGGTTGGGCATGGAAGTTCGGAGAGTAAAATGCTAGTTGAAGTGTCGTGTGATATCCTTTCAAAACTATGAAATCTGTCCCCAAATCTTCCCCGTGTATCTGCTAAAAGGGACGTTAGTATAATTAACTTAATTAGTTGAATTTTTAGTTTCCGAAAACCATATTACTTTCGAATTTTTAAACGACCTTTTAAACATCTTCAAAGTCTTCATGTGCAAATAAAAAATGACATTAAAAAGAGATTTATAACTTTTTCTTGAAAGTCGCACTATGTAAAAAAATTTTTTATGAGGGTAATAAACAAAACAAATATATAAAATGTGGATGAGGAAATTTCATATACATTTTATTACAAGGAAAGAAATCCAATTTCTTTATTCGTTTTGTAAGGAAAAGTTTAAATATTTATTTATGTTGACACCATCCCCTTCCACCAACCTTTACATAACTGATTTTATTTCAAGAAAAGACGAAAAAAAAAAATACTGTGTGAGGTTTCTTATCCAAAATAAGGACTAAAAGATTAAAATTAATTTTAATTTTGAAAAAAAAATAGCTTTAAAAGTTATTAAAGAGCGACAACAATACCAAAAAAACCCATTGGGGCCGTTCAAATATTACGTAAGCACCCAAGGGGGGGGAGGGGTTTTTCGATTTGCTTATTTTTGCTGACAAGGGGGGGAGGGGGAGTATGAGTAAAGCTTACGTAAGACATTAAAATCACTTTATTTCCGAAAATCTCTTGTAACTTGCACAAATAATTTAATTTTAACAAAATTAAATTTTTAAAAAAAAGTTAAATTTGGCAAAAGAAAATTAAACTAGATTTTTGTAAGCTTAAACTTGAAATTGTAAGGAAATTAAACTTACATTTTTTTTTTCATTTTAAGCAGCGAGTTAGAGTTTTTTATTTGAATTAAGTCCTAAAATTTTTAAAATTAGATTATTACTGTTATACGTTTTGTAAAAAAAAGAAGGGCGGGAGGGTTGCAGTTTGCTTACGTAATTATAAGAGGGGGTTTGCGATTTGCTTATTTTTCCTGACAAGGGGGGGGAGGGGGTCAAAAAATACCAAAAACATGCTTACGTAATATTTGAACGACCCCATTCTTGCAGTATGTAATGTATATGCTATTCTATGTATTATTTTCAATTGATTACATTCACCAGAAGTAAACCTTAAGTTTATTGTGATGTTTTTACTGGTTTCTTAATGAAGTAAATTTACGTGAGTTACAGTAAAATGACAAACGTAACTGCGCGCATATTATCTAACAACTAACTGCACTTTTTCTTATTCTGTGATGTGACTTCACGTCCTATCTTACAAGATCCACAATGGATTCCAAAATGAAATTACTGCAGTGCATTTAACGTGCATCGCGTGAGCATGAAATTGATCACATAAGACTATGAATTGACTACAGAAAGAGCGATGGCACTCATTTAGAGCTTGAAAAGAACCAATTAGAAAAAGTAGAATAAACAAATTTAAAAACATTTTAACTTAAATTTTAAACAGAAACAACAAAATTTAAACAATAAATATTAAATAATAAAATTTAGATAATGTTTAAATAGCACACAATTGCAGCAGCATACCAAAAACAAAAATCAATAGAAATCAAAATCCTTCTAAGAAAGCAAAAAACTAAGAAAAATACTCTGAGAGAATCGAATTAAACAAACAAGGAATCCATTCTAGTCCACATTGTCAAGGGCTAAGGACTAAATTCGAAATGGATTCAAAATTATTTCGGAAATTTTTATGTAAGAAAAATGCATTGCGCCAAATATAGCTTCTCTTAGCCCGAAATTTCCAAACAAAAGACAAAGGAGATCAGTGCCATTTAATAAGCATTATTTTAAAAGGAACCAGCGGGGTGGTCTCCCCTAAACTTTCTCGTATACTCCTAACCCATGTGGAGAAAAAATAAGTTAAAAGGAAGTAAAACGAACAAGCGTCCCTAATGCAGTGGAGAAAAAAAGCTTGGGAATAGGAAGCTTGGAGGCGAAAGGCGTGGGTAGAAGTGGAAAGGATTAACGCAAGTGAATTTCGCAATTACGCAATAACGACCTCTTGTCATTGTGATGAGAAAAGACGAATAGGCGATTTGAACACCTTTGTTTCGACCGATTGAAACGAAAATTGGGCACGGATCTACAATTAATGTTAGCAGGCCTCATACCAATTTTTATTTATCAAAGCCGTAGGGTTTGCGAGTTATAATGTTTAGAAGTATGCGATTATACAGACAGTCAACCCTTGATGGATTTGGCCCAAAGTTTGATACAGACCTACATTCCTGATGATAAAACTGTGTACGAAATTTTATCCATTTAGTTATTTAAGTTTTTGAGTTATAGTGTTCACATGAACACGGACAAACAGACAGATTTCCCGTAGACGGATTTTGTAAAAAATTTGATAGAAACCTACAAATTATGTGTAAAGATCACATACCAAATTTCATCCCTGTAGCTTTAAAAGTTTTTGAGTTATCGTGTTCACAGACAGACATAATTCCAAAATTGTGTTTTTCAAACTTGGGAGGTCTAAAACGTGGAGATTCGTCAAAATTTCGAGTTCGACTTTTTTGACGATTACAACATTTTCTCTTTGTATAACTTCGTATACGAGAAGGTAACCAGCGGGAGTGGTCTCCCCTAAACTTTCTCGTATACTTCCCCAAAAAGGTGCTGTTTCCCCTCCCCCAGCATTGATAAAAAAATTCGAACCCAGAATCCAATGACTATCAGAAAATATTTAGGTAAAGAATAAAATTCAAAGATATGCTTTCCGATTAAATGCGTACCGATTTCTACTCTTGCTGGCTCAAAGACAAAGTCACGTAATCCTTCCGCGTGCACACATTGCTACCAGTACGCATGCGCATGGAGAATCGAATAAAAAAATTGAATATGCAATTTGAACGCCTCTTTTTTAACCGATTGAAACGAAATTTGGGCACAGATCTATAATTAATGTTAGCATCCGTGATACAAAGTTTTATTTATCTAAACCAAAGGGCTTATGAGATATAATTTTTACAAGCATGCGATTATACAGACCGACAGACAGTCAACCCTTTGACGGATTTGGCCTATAATTTTATACGAACCTACATTCATGACGATAAAACCGTGTACCAAATTTTACCAATCTAGCTATTCAAGTTTTTGAGTTATAGTGTTCACATGACCGCGGACATACAAACAGACAGACTTCCCGTGGACAGATTTTGTCCAAAATTTGACAGAAACCTGGAAATTATGCTTAAAGACCATATATCAAATTTCATCTCCGTAGCTCTAATAGTTTTCGAGTTATCGTGTTCACACACAGACAGACATAATTCCCAAATTGTGTTTTTCGGACTCAGGGAGGTCTAAAACGTGGAGATTCGTCAAAATCTCGAGTTCGAATTTTTTGACGATTACAATACTTTCTCTTTGTATACTTCGTATACGAGAAAGTAAAAAGGTAAGGAAAGTAAATCCACTAGGCTAATTGGGCTGATTCAAGGGCGCCTAAAAATCACTATGCTGATTTTATTTCAATTTTAAACCAAAAAAAATTCATTTAATTATAATTTTAAATACGTTTAAAGTGAAAATGTGTTTAGGGCTTATAACTAGACAGCCATCGATTTTGTAATGTTACATAAACATGTATATGAATTCAAAAAATTATTCATACACAGCCAATTAATCATTTTTTTTTATATTTATAATGTAACCGTTAAAATTTATCATGTTTGCGATTAGGGCTGGCGGAAGCTGGTTTGCAAAATCCTATTTCGAAAAGACGCCAATTGTCAAAATTGTAACGATTGTTGGTCAGAGAACAGCTGAATTTCTTTTATCGGCTCCTCAGTTATATTATTTGGTATTTTATTATATAATAAAGAAATTACAGAAGAAGTAAACAATATCAATAACAATATACCTTTTGAGCGCAACGCAGCAGCATCCAGTAATTGCATTAACAATATTGTCTATAATCTACTAACCAATTAAGATAAAATAAAACAATAAAAATCATGCTTCAATAAAAATTATAACACATTAAGATTAAACAAATAAAATGGAAAAAAAATGAAAGGGAACTCGAATGGGGAACTTTTTCAAAGTGTCACTCGCCATCGGAGTTCTAAAATGGATAAATTTTCTGTCAAGGGAATGACTTAATAGTCGAATAATATTCCCTCTGTGGCCTGAATTTATCCAATAATTGAAATAATGTAGGCCATTCGAGTTCCCTTTCATTTTCCCCCCATTTTATTTGTTTAACCTTAATGTGTTATAATTTTTTTATTGAAACGTGATTTTTATTGTTTGATTTTATCTTAATTGGTTAGTAAATTAAAGACAATATTGTTAATGCAATTGCTGGATGCTGCTGTGTTGCGCGCAAAAGGTATATTGTTATTGATATTGTTTACTTCTTCTGTAATTTCTTTATAGTATAATTAAAATATCTTTCTTTTGTATTTTATCGGAAGTTGCTGCATTTTTGCGCCATTCTGTTCAATGCAAAGTTTAATTTTAAATAACTCTTGTTAAATTATTTCACTTCTACATATTATTTGGTACATATTTCCATTGTACCATAGGCACTCAAATTCTTAGTTACCGTTCTGATGAGGCGTCAAATTACTTTAGCTCAGGGCGCTCACATTTGTTAAGACGGCCCTGCGTACCCCCAACTGATCCGCCGCGTACCCCAAAGGGTACGCCTATCATAGGTTGGGAACCTGTAGCATAGTGAAAAGTAAGCAGTTTGGACCACTTTACATTGACCAACTGAGTCCAGTATTTGAGACAGATCTACAATTTCGGTGATGAAACCGTATCCCAAATTGCATTCCTCTAGCTCAATGCATTTTTGAGTTTCGTGTTCATGTACATACTGATGGCCAGATATACTATTGTTTAGCAACGGATTCGGAAATCTTCTGCGCCTTTGAGCATGCGCCGGACGGAGTTATTTTCATCAAAATAGGAGGAAAGTGAAGAACAGAAGGACGATGTTTACATTTTACTGAGCGTGATCTAACAAAGAACTCCGGAAATTAGCTCATGTGACTTATTGCCTGACACCCCTTTCCGGTGTAAATTTGTCCAAAACTGGTAGTCTCGGAATCCGTTGCTGAACAATAACTGTATGCAGTCGAATGCTGTAATGTCACATCACGTGGTATTTCCTCTGACAAGATGCGTGATGAATTTCAAATTAAATTGCTGAGGCGAATTTGGCGCGTATCACGTGATGATGAAGTAACTACATTTATTTTCCATAAAGCAGAAGGCTATTTGAGGAAGCAATAAATGACTTTGAATGCTTGAAAGGAATTTCATAACATTTTAAAAATTGGTTGATGAAAGATCATAAGATTGAAGTGTTTCATCAACAATAACAAAAAAGATTCAAGTAAATTTTATCATTATAATTATTCTTGTTCATCGCTTAAATACTACAGATGAATAAAATGAATTTGATATAAAAATTACAAAATTTATATATTATATTCATATTACCGGACAGGATTTCGTTCATGCGCTACAGTACTGACACAGCTCGAAAAATGAAATTTTGAGATAAATGGATTTGAAGATTTTGTTTGTATTGAAATGCATGAATCAAAATTGTTGATCAGTATCTTCTCTTTAACAGATTTAGCCCAAAATTTTACACAGAACTGCAATTTTGGCGTCAGGTCCACATACCAAATTTCATTCGTTTTGCTCATTCTGTTTTTGACTTATCGTATTCTCAAACAGATCTAATTCCAAGAATGTATTTAATGGACTCGGAAAAGCCTAAAACTCGGAGATCCATCAAAATCTGGAAGTCGAAATTTTTGACGATTACAATACTTTGTCGTGTTACAAAGAAAATAAATAGAGTGCGTGCAAGAAAATAAATAGAGTACGTGCAAGAAAATAAATAGAGTAATGAAATTTTTGAATACCGTTGATATTTAAGTGCTATGATTGCGTAATTTGCCGAATTGAAAAAAAGATTGATGGAAATTGGTGAATTTTTATGATACAACTAAGTGGGCTACCTCCAGTGGAGATAACCATCTCTTTTGTGATCACCTACTATTAAAATGCCATTATTAATCGAGTGAAATTTGTCTTCTAAATCGATTACACCATTAATGAAAGTTGATGACTTAGAGTCTTGCTGTCTAATTTTTTGTTCCAATAATTTAAAGTTCGTTTAAGGTAATTTTCTCCTGCAGAATCGCATTTGCTGTCATTTTTCAACAGCCGTGCTACGTTAATAACTATGCTTTGGTGATAGGAAAAATTCGTTCCCAGGAACTTCAACAGAAGTTTAAAGAGTGCCTAGAGCTATTAATTTCTGCTGCTCAAAATAGGATGCTCTGCTCCCTGCTCACTAACACTCGCCAACTCCCAGAAAGACTGCATTGCAATCCTCCCAGGTTTGCTATGCAAACTATGCTCGTTTCGCTCGCTACAATGAGGATAATGTGCATCCTAGCTAAACACATTTATGGTTGAGCTTAAAAGATTTGCTGCCAAATCCGCCATAATTTCTCCAATCGTTAAAATGTTCAACGAAAGGAAAAGAAAAGTTTCATGATTAAAAATTCTTTATTTTTTTTATTGTGCATTTGAAGTTAAAATAAGTTCAGATTTAGAAGTTTTTAAAATGTTTAATTTACACTCACTCTTTTTGAAAAAATGCTATTCCAAATAATTTAGGTTTTTGCCATTTCCAAAAAACAACTTATTTTTCGTAAGGCCAACAACTGTTTTTTTTTTTTTTAATTTCTGAATCTCTTCTCTTCCCATCTTCATTAACATATTCACATATGGAAAGTGAAATCATGCGATCCATCGTTTGCTATAGATGTTGTTAAATCCTATGGCTAAATAACCCATTTTCTGGGAGCCGCACAAGAGAAATATTTATATGTTGTATAGCAATGGATTCGGAGACCCACCGCGCTTTTGCGCATGGGCCGGGCTGAGTTATTTTCATCAAAATACGGGGAAGGTGAAGAATGGAAGGGCGATGTTTACATTTTACAGAGCGTGATCTAACAAAGAACTCCGGAAATGCGCTCATATGACTCATTGCCTGACACCCCTTTCAGGTGTAAAATCGTCCAAAAGTGGTAGTCTCGGAATCCGTTGCTGAACAGTCGATTGGTATTCAGAGTTGTTTAATGTGGATTGCGGAATGATTTATGCGCACGAAAACTATTCCATTCTATAAATGCAGAAAAACGGCCTTTTTATGTCCCAATTTGGGCTACAAGGTTTTGCAGTTCGGTACCTTCTCTTCTTTTTTTACCCCTTTTTCTCCTCTCTTTATCTGTTTTCTTTTACTTTATTTTTTAATGATTTCATTATAATAGTCACTCAACTAAAACTAGTGCAAAAACTTGTTAAAAATGACTCTATCCTTAAGATTTTTCCACACTTCGTTTAAACCATTTCAATCTTTAACAATCTTGAAAATAATAGCACCCCAAAAAATCTACTTTTT
>BGPR01002310.1:117551-133452 GCA_013235015.1 Araneus ventricosus
GGTATGTGTGTATGTTCCACATCTCTTCCTAAACTACTGTATCAATTTCAACCAAACTTTGTATACTTATTATTTAAGACAAGAAGAAGATACCTGTCAACTTTTCAAAGCGCAAAAGTTAATTAAATAGTCAGTTAATTAGAAATTAACCGAAACCGTTTTTCGGCTTTAAGTTCTAAGGAAATTATCCCCCCCCCCAAATATTTTTATACCATCTTTACCTTTACAATGATAGCAATGTTATATCTGTGACATTTTTCCTTCAATTTTTATTAATTTTCAAGATTTAATAAATAGTTGATTGCATACAGACGATTTTGAAATAAAGCAAATTTAATGATACCCCGTTGCTAGGCAACGGTGTAGTTACTTTACCATTATTTTCTGATGTTTCTGTTTATTTTTTCAAATATCGCTTGGCAATGTTTTCATTGGTTTTAAAAGAATTCTAAAGCTTATTTAATTAGATTAAAAAATCGTTGCAGTTAATATCGCCTGTTATCTTTACCTGCGTTTTCTACGAAATAATAAATAAGTAATATTTTAATTGAAAATATATAACTTTGAGTATTACGAGATTCGGAGTTGTGTTTTAACGATGCCTAAAAGAAATCCTAAGTCAATCGCTCAAATTCCACCAAAGGCAAAGATAATAAAGCTTTTGTAAGCAAATAGAACAGATGTTTGACAACAAGCATGCTCAAGAAATGTCGTTTACATGCAAGCATTGGATTAATGTAAATCGTTGTAGCCCTAATCTCTGTGGTTGGGAGGCTGTGGTTTTGAAGGTTTTTTGTTCACATTTTTATGCAAAGTCTGCACATGAGGTCTTCAAAACAAGATAAAGGTCACTGTCAACTTTTCAAAGTCCAATAGTTAATTAAAACTTTTGCAAGATTTTGGCATTTTTCCGCGATATCTTCCTAATTTGTTATCTAACAAAAACCAATTTTACACCATATTTTTTTTTAAATTAACTTTTCAGTGACACTCATTTAATTTCAATGCAATTTTTTTCTCTCATTTTCATAAATTTTTCTAAATTAATTTTATACACAATTTGTAACATTATTTTTTTTATTGTTGGTGAACAAAAATGCACATACGAAGAACTGTTGCCAAAAAACATTAACAAAATTCTGGAAAACATTAAATGAAAAGTTTAAAAGCAGACAATTCACAATGTATACCAGGAACAACTTTTGATTTGGTTTATTTTCATTCAGTATTTGTGAAAAAATTTGAAGTACCTATATGACAAATATTACGGAGAAAATTAGTTTTCGGCGTTTTTAAAAATCGTGTGCTTTAATTGATGTTCTCATTTTAATTTAAAAACGTTTCACACGATAAAAGGATTTTGTATATTATAATATTTTATGCAAAAGTTTTTTTAATCTGAGCAACGCCGGTATATCAGCTAGTCTTCAATAAAAATTGCCCAAAGTTTAGATGAAGTTTAGTCCAGTGGATTAAGATGAGATGTGGAACAAATCCACATAACCACATACCACAATGATTTTTATTTATATTAAAATTATCAAATGTTAGCTACAGCATTTTACAGCTAAAGAGACGAATAATCATGTCTTTCAAGTAGGCTTCTGCGATACGTTTTTCTATCAGTAGGGACAGCCATGCATTACCGTTTCCACTTTAGAAAGTATGGAACTTCCTTTCCAGATTACTCCGCTGGGAAAAGAAGAAAAAACTTAAAAAATCCTAGATTTTGTTGAACTCGAATCTTCAGAATTGAGGATTTCTCATCTCTTCGGAGGTTTGGTCTCTCTCTCTTGCGGTTTTTTCTTTTAATCAAAAGATATATAAGCCAACTTTTGTCGGTCAGTAATGATCATATTATCTGGCTGATCATCAAAAAACATTTCCCTTTATTTATTTATTGTTTCTGTTTCAAGGAATAAATTTCGTTCTTAGGCTGCAACGGACTATCTCATTATCGTAACGCAAATATACCTGCAAATATCAACTGCTTAAATGAGAAAAAAATGATCTAAATGATAAAAAAATTATACAAGCTTAGAACATTCATTTTTTAAAAACTTTTTAGCATATTAAGTATACAAAGGAAAGTATTGTAATCGTTAAAAAAATCGACCTTGAAATTTTGATTTATCTCCACTTCTCAGACCTCCCGAGTTCGAAAAACTCATTGTTGGAATTACATTTGTCTGTCTGTGAACAAGATAGCTTAAGTGTAGTTAGTAAGTTTAGTTATATTAACGTCCCTTTTTGAAGCAACAGGAGGGCTATTTTTGGGACGGACCTCTTAATTTTGAATCACGGTC
Organism: Araneus ventricosus; assembly: GCA_013235015.1. NCBI lineage: Eukaryota > Metazoa > Arthropoda > Arachnida > Araneae > Araneidae > Araneus > Araneus ventricosus. Next base: position 119,858 of record BGPR01002310.1, read on the forward strand.
AAATGACGAGGACGACACCTGAGCTGGCAGCCCCTCTCCAAGTTTCAGCACCACACCAGCGGGAGAACGTTTGCCCCCCCTACGTATAATTTAGTGTGAAGCAGGCCCCATATACGGCGGGTCTTCAGTTGAAGCCTGGAACCCTCTAGCCCCAGTGGCGAATCTAGGATTCCGATCTAGGGGGGGGGGCTGAGGTCATAAAAACTTTGTATCGTCATGATGAATGTCAAATTTCAAGGCTGAAGTAAACCAAAACTCTTTAACTTTACAGACTTTACTCACATGACAATAAGAATCATCAATAACAATACAATGCTTTCGATAATTTAATAAAAATTACGGTGAAATAACTAGCCAAAAAATGTCTTCGACAGCGTCAAAGCTACAAGTGGAATGACTAGAAAAGTAACAAAATTTTCGAGCCTTTCAAGCTAGGAAGCAATGTTGAAACGTTTTTATTACTTTTTTAAAGAGAGAAATTAAGAAAAAACAGTTGTAGTGATGTTAAATTAAATCAAGAATTCTGGCTTGGCTCTTGGGGGGGGGGCCGTAGCCCTATAGTCCCCCCCCCCGGATTCTCCACTGTCCAGCCCCAAGGCCGAGACCTTACCACTAGGCCAACGCGGCAAAAAGATAGCTTAAAAACGCTATGAGATAGATTGACAATGTTCCATCTAGCTCGTAAGTGGATCGTTCTGAGCTTTAAGTCACCTAGACGAACTAAAAAAAAAGAAAAATTTTTTGTCACAAACACTTAACCCTTTGACATACTATTTTATTTAACCTCCTAATTAGATGCTACCACCCATTTGGGATATTTTTTTTATTACTTGAATCTATTTAAGGTAGTAAAGGATACTTGAGACATTTAAGCGTGTCCAGGTCATTTTTGTATTAAAAACTAATTGTTACTTTAACTTAAATACGGATTTAAATAACAAAAATTCTGTAATTCAATGCGCGAGTCGGAGACGTCATTGTCTGTTAAGGGGTTAATAGTCAACGCAATCAGTTCATGCTGCTTTGCATATGATATATCCGAAGTGCGCCATGACAATTTAATTTTGAAATCAACTGCCCAACTTTTAGTTTTACCATTGTTTTTTTATTATGAAACATTGAAAATATATCAAAACATTTTAGCAATGCAATTTAATCATATCTCGTCATTTCTTTTTAAACCAATTACTCTTACATGGTGAACTGTAATAAAATGTAAAACCAGCCGGGACATAGTGGAAAACTTTAAAATTGAGACGGATGATAAGTATGTTCAGGAGTAATTTCTCTAAGAAAATATGAAAAAATTTCAGCAAAACTAACATTTAAAAACATAATCAAACTCTCACTTAAGACAGTGATAAAGTGTTCCATCATTTGAATAATGTCAAAATACAAAGCAACAAGAGAGCATGTACGAAATCTGAATGTTTGATCCGTCAGAATTATAAATCATAGAAAGGAAATTGATTTTGGCAATAAATTGAACCTGGAAACACTTGCATAAATATACAAAACTAAAAGGAAAAGAACTACAGATTTTGATGGATGGAATTGCAACTTGAAAAACAATCAGGTTGCTGAAAGTTTTCTGCGCGCTGACAGGAGAAAAATATTTATGCTTCAGTCGAATGTGTTTTCATTGTTGAAGCAGATGTGAAGTAGACGAATTCAAGAAGCAAAACAAAAGCAGGGATTTCTATGAAAGGATTCGCTAGAAATTTGAACGAATTGAAGATTCGATATTAATTCCAACGGATAATGAAGCTGCATAAGAATTGCTGTATTTTCTTTTTTCATTTCATTAATGTAATAATATGAAAAAAGACAAGCAGATAATAAAATATTTTCCAGTAATTGTCAATAGAAGATAAAATTAAAATAATGGGAAAATGAGAGGAAAATTCTAAAAAACAGAACACACAATAAATTACATTTATCCTAAAAGAATTTATAAAAAATAATTCATTTATTTCATTATGAATGCATTTCTTAGAAGAATTCTTTATGAATATGTACATTTCTTTTTCAAGTACGACTTTCTTTTATGGAAGGATCAGTAGAGGCTCGTGCATTGTAGCGAAGGGGGTACTGTAACTCAGAGAGAAGGAATTATTTATTATATTGCGTGGTGGGTGATGCCTTTCGGTATAACTTAAATTTTGCTTTTTCTGATTGATTATGAATAATTTGATTATTAGCCAATAAAATATACTAATTGGATTTCTGTCTTGAGGTAGGTAAGTTTTAACAAAGAAATTCTGACAAAGCAATTACTAATTTTTAATTAATTTTAAAATAAAAATTGAACTTAAAAAAATTTTCTTCGCTATACCTCCTACAGTCTTAGTATCGTTTATAAAAAATTACACAACTACGGTTGGACAACAACAAAAATTGTAAGGTTAAAATAAATATACATGTAAGGAATGTTACTTTCGTATTTATTTACAAGAAAATTTTAAAGTACAAAATTTTTAATTAATTCTTATTCATCACTAAATATCCTTAATTTTTTAAAATTTATTATCAACTTTTAGACACGCGAAAAATTTTTCTTCAGTGGAAAAACGTGCACACACAGCTTCTAATATTACTTATACACAGTTTCTAATATTACTAGTACACAGTTTCTAATATTACTGGTACACAGCTTCTAATATTACTGGTACACTGCTTCTAATATTACTGGTACACTGCTTCTAATATTACTGGTAGGCCACTGTGGCCTAGTGATAAGATCTCGGCTTTGGGGCCAGAGGGTTCCAGGTTCGAAACCTAATTCCACCGAAGATCGGTCGTATATGTTTGTCTGTTGCACATTAAATAACCTGAGCAAACATCCTCCCGCTGATGCGGTGCGGAGGTTTAGAGAGGAGGCGCCAGTTCAGGTGTCGTCCTCGGTATCAACAGTGGAACGAAGTCGCTATGTGACTGCGCTTGCGCAGCAGCAGCAGAAATTGGTACTGATTCAAAACTTCTATTCGTGTGTATCTTTTCTCGCTCTGCGAAGAGAAGTACCCTTATTCTCTGAGTTTCCCCTGGAAATGAAAATCTCTTGACGAAATTGTGTGTTATTGTTGATGGATTTAAATATTAAATACAAAATTAAATAAATTGGTGATTATATTTATACACTGGAAAATATGGAGTGCCTGTGAGCAATCCACCACTGGACAAAATGTTCTGAGAAGAATAGTAATGACCTGTTATCTTGAAAGAACACATTGAAAATGATTTGAAATATGGGAAACCTGTCGTATGCATTTTAAACATGAAAGTATCCATAAATAGTTACAGACTTTTACATTTCAAAATATTTTAACGTTTATGGAATGGTCTGAAATAGTTTAATTGAAATTTATGTGTTTATGACAATTATTGGTACATATTGCCCTCTTTTGCTACTCATAATTCGTAATTAAAATTCATGATGACTGTGCTTCAATTATTATACGATGACTATTGAATTATATCTATTTTGTGACTGATCGTCTATTTTTTTCATCGTTCATTTTTGGAACTTTATTTTTACACATCATTCGTTTCCTCATATTCTGAAATGCAGACCACCGAGATTTGGTGTTCTTAAAGTTACAAGATTTTTTCTCTCTACCGTATTCTGAATATGGTTACTTTAATGCTAACCACCCGGCACATAGTTTGCATGGATTTGACATTTCGCCACACCCCTTTATGTAAAAACTTCTCTTCCATCTCCATCCATTTGCATGTCATTCGCAAACGGATCCCTTCTCAGTTTCAGGTATTTGATAAGATCTGATTGATTGGCCACTAAGCCAATAAAGTTGAAGCTGAACCCACCGCAGAGTAGTTTGCATTTTATTCACCAGTAGGTGTTGGTCACCCCAGGCGAGCCAGTGATGTGCCTTTATTGTCTTGCTGCGAATTCAAATATCACCGCGTAACATTACATTGAGGGGTTTGTAAGTAAATTGTACAGGTGAGCATTGAAAGTTCTCGAAATTCCGAATATAAATGGAATTTATAGACTGCTGTTGGTCACCCCAGGCGAGCCAGTGATGTGCCTTTATTGTCTTGATGCGAATTCAGATATCACCGCGTAACATTACATTGAGGGGATTGTAAGTAAATTGTACAGGTGAGCATTGAAAGTTCTCAAAATTCCCAATATAAATTGAATTTATAGACTAAGTCCTGATGTTCTTATGGATATGTCTGACCTGTGATTTCAGACCTGTGATTTTTGAAAATTGTATGTACATTGAAACCTCTTTAGTGAGTCTCTCTTTAGTACGCCGTTTTGCCTTGTTCCAATTCACTCCTTATCATTTCAGTATTAAAAAAAATCTTTATAACGTCGCTGGTATTCGATAGTGATTTCCCTAAAATCATGCGAGAAAAAAATTCCAAATATATTCATTTTACAGCGATTTGATTATAATATAAAATCAAACGTTATGACAATCGAAATTAACTTCTCGAACAAAAATTTGAGCTTTTCCTTGCAAGCTTCTCAAAAAAAGGACTATTTCGAAAAAGATAATCATTTTAATTTTTATCTACCGTAATAAAATGACCTAATGTTTCGGAATATATCCAATAAAGAGGATTACATTTTATTGTTACATGCACTGCGATAAAATTCAATTTAGTTTAGTTTGTTTAGTTATATTAACATCCCGTTTTGAAGCAATGCGAAGACTATTTTGGGACGGATCTTGTAATTTCGAGCCACGGTCAGATGATGAGGACGTCACCTAACATAGCACCACCCTCACCACTCTTCCGCACCATAACATCTGGAAGAGTGTTTGCTCCACTACGTATGATTTAGCGTGCAGTAGGCCCACATTCACGGCGGATCTTCAATGGAATCGGGTTTCGAACCTTGAAACCTCCGAAGCCTTGCCACTTCGCCACTGATATAAAATTGAGAAGGAAGAAATATGCATACATTATTATTCAAGAAGAGTTATTGCAATAAAAAGGGTGTACTTATCATGGAGAATTTTATTGTGAAATTTTAAAATTGTTTATCATTTTAAGCATAATAAACTAAATGAAGTCTCATTAAAAAGTAAGCCTATACCATAAAATTGTAAGCCCAAAAGTAGGTATCGCATTGTGATAGTACGTCATTCTTGTTAGCGCGTTGGTGTCGTTTTGGAGCGGTCCGTTAAGAAACGTAGTGAAGAGGTTTTACTGTATTAGCATGACTTACTGACTATATGGTGTGGGATTTCTGGTTGTTTTGATTGTTATGATTTATTACGTATAAAATGTACAGAGTTGTTAGAATTAAAGAATTCCTGTCAAACACTTAACACCACAGCACATCCCTGAACTCTTACTGACTATATGGTGATGGGAATTCTGATTGTTTTTATTGTTACTATTTATTACGTATAAAATGAACAGAGTTGTTAGAATTAAAGAATTCCTGTCAAACACTTAATACCACGGCATACCCCCGAACTCGGAGCTAGGACGACTCCCTGTCGGATGGTTGGGTATGAAGAAGACACTCAGATGGAAACTTTATTAAAAGAGCCAAAAGAAAAAAACATTTTATGTATAAGGATACAAAAAAGAGGACACTTAGAACAAAAGAATATAATAGTTAGTAATATAACTATTAGTTCTTCCAAGTCTTTGTGCTGTTGACTTTGAGAGGGTGGTGCCTTATGTATGGGAGAAGAGAGAAGATGAGTACCTAGGGTTAATTGAGTCTGTGGCTAGTTGTTGTCATCCATCTTTTGGAAAAAAGAGTGTTTTGTTTTCCGCCATGAAGTGGTTGAGTTTTCTGATTTTCGCCCTAGAATTGTTGTTCATAACTCTTTTCCACCAAAGTGGTTCTAGGTCAACTGACGGTTTTGTTAGGAGGTATGAGGTTGTAAACAGGCAGCTTGTAGCGTAGTGTAAGGGGCTTCCCAGGTTTCCGCAGCCACAGGAATCGCTGTTTCTGAAGTTGAATCGTTTAAGGTATGTCGGAAATGGGCCGTGGCCCGTGACGAACATTATTTCGGGCCCCTGTCAGACACTAAAGAGAGGAAAAGAAAAAAAAAACAGTGGCCATAAGAGCATTAAATCTGAATGGTATGTATTTCAGAATATGAGGAAGTTTTGGATTTTTAAATAAACTGCATTCCTTCATTTTGAGAAGTCTTTTAAAAATACTAGATACAAATGAATAATTTTTGGAATTAACCCTCTGACTGCTGAATTTTTTAAATCGCTAATTAGATGCAACGTTCGCAAACATGTTCAAATACGGTTGAACGAAGAGTATTTGATTTCTGTACAAGGCGTTATTAGTATAACACGATTCAAAGCTTTAATAGTTGTAAGTAAACACAATAGCTTGCGAAAATCGCAGGATGCAGCAGAAAATCGCGAGATAAGCAGTCAGAGAGAGGGTTAATTTCCGATTTCTACTTTTAGAAGCAGCTGGGAAGAAACCTTCGATATAAAACACCACTTAGGGTTGCCAGAAAAAATAGCAAAATAATGCCAAATCTTCTTAAAAATAAGGCCAAATCTTTTTTTAAAAATAAGGCCAAATCTTTTTTTAAAAATAAGGCCAAATCTTCTTAAAAATAAGGCCAAAAAAGGCCAAATTTGACATTGATTGAAAACGTCATTTGCTATTAGAAAAACAGCTATCCTTCATGAAAACGAATCCCACTTAATAGGCATATGTTCAATGTTCTATTATTAAACTAAAATTTAAGTGAAAGAAATTTAAAGTATCCTTGTTCTATTCAGGAGCTATTTCGTTTCACAGCTCATTATATATCATTTGAAATGTGTAATATCAAAAATTTATTAAAAAACAATAGAATAAGTAATTAAAAATTGTTCTAAAAGTCATTAACGAAAATAAAGCCAAAAAGGAATTTAAGGCCAAATTAAAATTCCTAAGGCCAAATGTCCATAATTTGGCCTTAAAAAGGGCAATATGGCAACCCTGACACCGTTACTCTTAAAAAGACTATTCACGAACCTCATATATCAATCACTGAAGTTTCATCTAGAGATCGAGGTACAAAAATTATTATTTAAAGGAAACAAGTATGAGCCTATAACGTTTCTATTCATTTGGTATCAAACCAATTTTAATCTTCTTAGCTATCTTGTTAACAAAGGCTCTTTTCTTTTTAATCAGCATTTCAGAAATGCAGGTGAAGTTTTCAAAGTGTCCAATAAGATTACGAAGTTCTACACTCATTTCGACATTCAGCCATCCGCTTTAAAAGACCCGTTGAAACAGGAAGTATAACAAAAGGCCCTTTTTATTTTTCCCCTTCAGCTTATTAATTCTTACTTTATTTTTTTATCCATGCTTGTCATTTGAAATGTGCTTAACGAGGCAATCGATTAATCTGCTTAATTAGTTCTTTCATCTTCTGCCCTCGCGTTTTCCCATTACTCTGAAGTTAAATTACACAGCTATAAATAACCTTCACTTCATTAGTCTCCCTTTGAACACGTCGTTACTCTAACTGCTCCTGGAAAACAAGTATTTTATTCTGAAAATGCTCATGTAAGTGCTTCTGCTTATAATAAAACTAACTATAAAATTCATGGTTTTGACATCCTTATGTGTGATTTTGTGATTATGATAGATATTGTGATTTTTATATTGAAGTCTACCTTTCATTCCCAACCTATGGGCCGCGGAACGCTAGCCTCAAGGGTCGAAGTGTCTATTTTTATATAGACTCTTCATGTATATAAACGTATATAGAGAGAGCCAAGGGTCTCTCTCTCTATCTCTACATACTATATATATGAAATGTATTCGTTGTTGTAGTCGTTAAATGATTAAACAGGCCGAGTTGAATTCTAATTTTTATTTTATTATGGGAGAGTGACGGAATGTACGTACATCTTAGTATAAGGTTTCAAGCCAAAAGTGGACAGCAAAATCCCTGTATTCTCTCGGATAAGGGCTATTGATCGGATATTGACAAGTGATCAAAGTGAAGGGAATATTGGGTATTTTTAGTAAGTTACGTAGGCGTTTCAGGGGAAAAGTCTGGTGCCAAAGAGACGCCGTCATGATTTTCTGTCGGCACGTGAAAGCGATTAAATATTCCTTTAGTAACAAACATACCAAAATGAGAGATTTAATGTACCTCCAGCGCGGGAAAAGAACGAAACTGGAGTTTTAGAAAAGTGATTTTGGAATACATTAAGATTTTAAAATATATAATATTAGAATTTGGAATAAAATTGAGTGAGATTATTACATATATGTATTATATGTGTTTATGTATATATGTGTTTCTATATATTTAAATGACCACTGTGACCTAGTGGTAAGTCACGACTTCGGGGATGGAAGGGCTCCAGGCTCGAAACCCGATTCCACTGAAGATCCGCCGTGTAAGTGGGGCCTGTTGCACACCAAATCATGAGAGATGACCCCAAACGTCCTTCCGTTGGTGTGGTGCGGAAGTTTGGAGAGGGGTGCCAGCTCAGGTGCCGACGCCGTCATCTGACCGCGGTTTACAATTACGAGGTCCCTTCCAAAATAGCCCTCGTGTCGCTTCAGGACGGGGCTTTACTATAACTTATCTGGATGTGTATTTGTATCTTTTTTAATTGTATATTTAGCTAGTGGGCCTCAAAATAGTTTTTGCCCAAAAGGTGGTCCGTACAACCAAAAAGGTTGGGAATCGCTGCAATAAACGACAAACAGAACATGTTTTGTGTATTTCTTAAATGGTTTATTCCATGATTGAGTAATGTTCCATGAAGATAACAAGTCTTCATAGATATTACAGATCCTACAACTATTTGATTTGTAGTAACTATGTGAACGTATAAACATTTGGAATAAAAGTGAGCAGTTGGTTCCTGAATAGCTTGGAATACACACAAATTAAAGAACGAATACTTTTTTGAGAGATATTTTTTATGTTCGAGCAACAAACTCATTTTTTGACGCAACGAAAATCACACATATATTATAGAAATTCAACTGATATTCGACAGATTCTTTAACTCATTCAAGCACAACTTATTTTGCCAAATACAGATTTTAGGAACACAAGATACAATGCATTGTATCGGTGGTACAATTACATAGGTGGTGTATTGTATAGGTGGTACAAAAAGTATACCGCCGGAAGACACTCAGATGGAAAATGACAGATGACTGATGAAACACTGCGTATGTACTGTATATATTTCACATAAAAGAAAAAGCAAGAAACTATAGAATTTATATTTATTTGTAGTGTCACCAGAACGACTTAAATAAAATCCTACAAAAATCTGTGAAAAACCGATATCAGTTTACAAATAATTTGGGTAGAGAAGATCGTATTTGAACAGATTATGTTCGTTAATCGATCACCCACTGTAAATGAGACATATTAAATTGTATTAAGTAAAGGAAATTAATTGTAAAGAAAAAATACATCTTATACCATATCAAAATAAATGAAGCGATAAAAAATTACATCCTTCAATGGTGCAATACTATATAGTGATGACGATTGTTATAATCACGATGAATAAAATAAATGAAACAAATTTAAGGTATAAGCTTTTATTCAAAATAATGAGTGTATATAATTTTACTTTTACTAAAATATAATCCTTCAATAGCAATGTGAAAAAATGAACGCAAAAGTTGAAAATTTTTCTGAGTACAATAAAATGCAGGATGCGAATAAAAGCTTGTGGGCGGTATAGGAATATTCCATTTGTTTAAGGAAATACACACAAAATATAAGTTGCTATATAAGGCGCCCACGCTTTTATTCGAACAATCATTTTATTGTAATCAGAAAAATTATTTTCAACTTTTGCGTTCATCTTTTCGCATTGTTATTGAAGGATTATATTTTAGTAAAAGTAAAATTATATACACTCATTATTTTGAATAAAAGCTTATACCTTAAAATTTTTTATTTATTTTATATTCTACTTTTTAGTGACGGCTAACACGAATACACACGACATGCTAGGCATAGTAAACCAAATTAAATTACCGAATTCTCCAATATAAAACGCATATTACAATTATTATATACATATTTATAATTTCATTTTTGCTCACGTTGAGTAGCCGTTTCAATACGCACCATCTATATATATATTTCTCTTACGCAGCGCGATTGCGATTACAATATCTCGAATTTGAAAAAAGTGCGACACAGACCGAGAGACGAAACAAGACTCACTTCCCCGATCTGACCGTTGACCCTCAAGCCGCTCCGAAAGGTGATGATTCACAGGCCGCGCTCCCCTTCTATTGTGTGTTGTCTAGTGGTGTTACAACCTTACGTAACGTGAGGTTACCACCTTCCAAACTTTATCGCCCAAATATAGAGTTAAAACTTTAATATCATTTTGTTAGGTTTAAAATGGGTATAGATTGCAAATAATTTTTTTTTTTTGCATAATATTGTATTGTCTCCGAAAACCCACCACTGTGTTAAATTTCAAAGCTGTAGCTCGATTGGAAGTGGGTAAGAAATCGATCTCAAGATTTGTGGACAAGACACTCAAGTTGAATAAATGCTTATAAAAAGAAGCATTCCTACGATATAGTTTTTTGTAATTAAATTGCTCTTTTTTCATTTTAATTAGAAAGTCGGCCATTACTCAAATAAATCTTGTCTCAAGCCACATAGTTACATTACAATATCCATCAGTGGCGAATCCAGGGGGGAGCATCGGGCTACAGCCCCCCCCCCTAGAGCCAAGCCAGAATTCTTGATTTTATTTAACATCATTACAACTGTTTTTTCTTGTTTTAATTTCCCTCTTTTTAAAAATAATAAAAACGTTTCAACATTACTTTCTGGCTTGAAAGGCTCGAAAATTTTGCTACTTTTGTAGTCATTCCACTTGTACTTGTAGCTTTGACGCTGTCGAAGACATTTTTTGGCTAGTTATTTCATTGTAATTTTTATTAAATTATCGAAAGTATTGTAGTGTTTTTTATGATTCTTATTGTCAGGTGAGTAAAGTCTGTAAAGTTAAAGAGTTTTGAGGTTTACTTTAGCCTTGAGGTTTGACATTCATCACGACGATACAAAGTTTTTATGACCTCAGCCCCAGACCCGAATCCTAGATTCGCCACTGATATCCATTATTACCATTAGGGTCTTTTAATTGCCGAAGCTCACACAATGAACCAATCGAAGAAGACTTGATGCAAAACAGAACAACCGATTTCATTTAACTCAGATACTTACCCTTAAAGTTTGTAAACGACATTTTGGAACATCCACTATTTCTTATTTCGCGAATTTTTTTGATATCCTGGTCTTATTAGGGAGTTGTATAATTTTAATGGAAGGTATGAGCATTCAATGGAGTCGTTGATCGTAGAAACCATAAGAGTTTTTTCTCTTCAAATTTGCGTTAATACCTTTTACTTTCTCGTATACGAAATATACAAAGAGAAAGTATTGTAATCGTCAAAATATTCGAACTCGAGATTTTGACGAATCTTCTCGTTTTAGATCTCCCTGAGTCCGAAAAACACAATTTTGGAATTATGTCTGTGTGTCTGTGAACACGATAACTCGAAAACTTTTAAAGCTACGGGGGATGAAATTTGGTATGTGAACTTGACACATAATTTGTAGGTTTCTAGCAAGTTTTGGACAAAATCCGTCAACGGGAAGTCTTATGTTCGCGGTCATGTGAACGCTATAACTCACAAACTTGAAAAGCTAGATGGATAAAATTTCATACACAGTTCTATCGTTATGAATGTAGGTCCGTATAAAATTTTGGGCCAAATCCATCAACGGGTTGACTGTCTGTCGATCTGTATAATCGCATCTCCAACGAATCCGCTGTCTCCACGCGCATGCGTACTGGACGCAATCTTCTGTGCACGATATTTATTGACTCCTGCTTGGCGCTTTTTTCATGCGATTCTCCATGCGCATGCGTACTGGTAGCAATCTGTGCACGCGGAAGGATTATGCGACTTATCCTTCAGCCAGCAAGAGTAGAAATCGGTACGCATTTAATCGGAACGCATCTCTTTGAATTTGATTCTTTACCTAAATATTTTCTGATAGTCAATGGATCCTGGGTTACAATAGGTTCGAATTTTTTTATCCACGGGGGGGGGGGGGCCACAGCACCTTTTTCGAGAAGTATACGAGAAAGTTCAGGGGAGAACACTCCCTCTGGTTTCACATTCTAAAGGTATAATTGCTTAATGAGTGAAGAAATGACAAGAATCAGGTAAAGTCACATTATGGGTATATAAAATATACTAGTTAAAAGCAATTTTAATCAATGATTTAAAAAAATTAATCAGTCTTTTTATAGCTCCCAGCATTGTGATATTATTGACTCGTGTGATTTCTGTCATCAACGATTCAGTTTTTTTCCAAGTCATTCGTTTGTGAACTCTCCTGAGCTGAGATGACTCAGATGAATTGTCTTACTCTTTGTGAATAAATTAAATCATACGTAGATGAAAAGAATAATGAAAAAGAAGCAGATGAAAAGCAAGATGTCTTTCTTTATATTCTACTGAGGAGTGCGTATAAACTCCTTCGTTCAAAATGCAATGAAAAATTTCTATACGGAATACCTGAAAGAGAAGGAGATAGAAAATGTAAAGTGATTACGGAGATATCTGATTTTGCCATGATTACAATAAAAATATATACACCAGTGGCGAATCCAGGATTTGGGTCTGGGGGGGGGGGCGATATAAAAAGTTTTGCATCGTCGTGACGAATTTCAAATCTTATGGCTTATGTAAACTAAAACACTTTAACTTTACAGACTTTACTCACCAGACAATAAGAATCATAAAGAACAATACGATATTTACGATAATTGAACAAAAAACACAATGAAATATTTAGCAAAAACATGTTTTTGACCGTGTCAGCGCTGCAAATACGAGTGGAATGAGTACAAAAGTGGGAGAACTTCCGAGCCTGTCAAATACCAGAAAGAAATGTTTTCACCTTTTTTAAAGGAAGGTTAAGAAAAACAGCTGTAGTGATTTTAAATAAAATAAAGAATTCTGGTCTAGCTCGGGGGGGGGCTGCAGCCCGATAGCCACCCCCCTTTATTCGCCACTGATTGCTTTTCTCCATCTTAGCCACAAAAGAACAGGCAGATACTTATCCATCCCACAAAGGGAAAAAGAAAAATCATTCCTTGAAATGATGATTTCAAACGAAAGCGAAGGTCATTACTTTATCTATGAATGAGAATTAAAAGACAAAATTGCAAAAATGAAGACAGTCTATTTCTTCCGCATTGTGATCATATTATGTTGTGTTCATTGAGTAAATAAACACAATTATATTACTCATTCTTCCTGATTTTAGATTGCTTATAATAATAAAAAAAATGCACGTTCAATGGGGTCAATATGACGTAAGAGTCGCATGAAAGCTGTAATTTCACATATCATACTGCACATGTAATAAGTTGTAATGTTTGACACACTGTGTATATGTGTATGAACCTTCAGTCTAACTTCTTGCGATATGCTATGACATTATGTTTACATTTTGCTCAAACTTTGCATTATCTTTGCTAACATTGATTACATTATCTTTACTTTCTGCGCAAAATTTACATTATCTTTACTAACATTGATT
>BGPR01002310.1:140707-154851 GCA_013235015.1 Araneus ventricosus
CAGCGTCGATAACAAGTAATATACTATTTCCACTACGCCTACATTTACGAGATTTTACTTCCTTATTCCAAACAATGCTTGGGTAGTTATGCCCAATTCGTGAATTGGAACATCTTGGCGACAATGTGTTAGCGCTTAAAGTTGAAAAAGAACAATCAGTTACTGCGTGACTGAAGCATCGACGTAACAAAGGAGGACACAAGAATGATAATTGTAAGATTTTTTCTTGAGACATAATGAAGAGTAGACTCGCTTATGCGTCGTTCGTTTCAGTGAGTTATGTGATACAATAAACAATGTTTAAGGTATTTTATTCTTTCTTCTCTGTATATTAGCTTGAAAGACACTGAGACGTAATTTGAAAAATTTGGAGAATTTTGCATATGTCCAGCAAGATCTGTTTCTACAAAATGCCTGTTTGAAATATTAACACTTAATTGTTTGCATACGTAAATAATAAAGTAATAGAATGTTAGCAAAACATTCTTTTTCTGCGCGCAGTTAGGCGTTCGATGGTCTAGTGGCAAGGTCCCAGCTTTGGGACCGAAGGGTTTCATATGGAAACCCGATTCCACCAAAGATCTCTCTTGTAGGTGGGACTGATCAGTGGTGTAGTCGCAAAATAAGCAATGCCGGAACCAGGGTTGTGGCGATTTAAATCAGTTGATTAAAATCACTGATTTAAATCAACTGATTTTTTTTAAAAATCACTGATTTAAATCACTTTATTTTAAATATCAAGTTAATCTGCTTTAATGAAATAAAATTGTTCATGTATCTTTAAATAGTGTTTTTAAAATATTTTTAAATGCATATTTAGAGAAAGAATACATAGAACATAAAAAAATAATTCATTGAATTGATGAAACTATAGTACTTTCCATATTTTTATTTTTGAGAACACAATCAAATTAGATTTTAAATAAATCTCTAATGAGCAACACAATAAAATACAAAGTATGAGATGCTCTTTTTTTATAAAATAAATTTTGTGAAAGGATCATGTTCACAAAGAAAGAACATAGTAAAATGCAGTGAGTTTCATTTTAATATTGGAGAAAACTAAATAGTGTTGGGGACAACAAAGTTTTTATATTTCAATGTCCAAATGTGAGATAATTAAGTAATACATATAAATGTTCCAAAAGAAATACAAAGATTTACATAGTACAATTTAAATTATGATCTATACTTATAAAAAGGCAATGTTTGTGTGTGTGTGCGTGCGATGTCCAGACGAATCTATCGCACTTACAGTCATGAAATTTGGCACACAGCTGATGGTGACTCAATGCACCTCGAAGCCTGAATTTAAAAATTTAATCTAGAAAATTTTTTATTTAATGTTTTGTGTTGTTTTGGATGATTTTTCACTACAATTCCTCAATAACATGTTTTTAGATAATTGTACGGAAACCATAGATACACCATCGGAAAGAGAAAACGATTTCCGTTCTAATGAAGTTTGTTTCATACGTCTAAAGTAATTTACTGAATTTTTGAGAAATTTTTGAAATTAGTCACTTTTGTGTTTATTTTCCATTCGGATTTCTTAAAATTCTCGCTTAAATAAATATTAAACGTTATTTATTATAAATAACAAGCACATAGAATGATTGATGTGTAAATTATATTTAGAAAACACATTTTTGAGTCCAGGTTAAAAAAAGTTACTTCAGAAAATTTCAGTGGGGGACTTGTCACCTAGTTTACTGGTTTCTTTTCTTTTTTTATGCTTAGTAAGAAGTAGTCTATTCTCAAGGTTAAGGTGAAATAAGCCCTAATCCAAAAATTTGAAAGGGGGGAGGAGAAGAGTATGCTATTTAGATCTTGGACATTCCTAAGACATCCTTAGTCTATTGTCCAATGAAGGGTAGAGAAGGATAATTCTTATTTTTGAAAATGGGGGAACAGGATTTTCAGTCCTTCGTGCAGTTCATGTAAAAGAGAACCTACATCTCACTTGTGAAAAATTTGCTTCACCAGAAGAGCAATATCAAAAAATTTTATATATTCTAACATACAATAATATAGCTATAGTCAAGAAATGTAATTTTTATTATATTGTTCCTTTTTTCCTTAATAAAATTGTCTTATTTTTTACAAGTATATTATTCTTTATATTTAGTTCACAAATATTTTTTAAATAGTTGTTACATGTTTGATTTTTTTTTAAAATTTGTTTCTTTTTAAAAGAAAGTACAGCTTAATGGCTGGTATGTTGTTATATATATAAAATTTTATGACTGTAGGCCTCATTGTCTAATATACAAATGTAAAATTTATATATATAGTTTTTAAAAAAATCATTAAAATAAAAAAAATCTTGATTTAAATAAAAAAATCTGATTTAAATCAAATAAATCGATTTTTTTGAAAAAAATAAAAAAAATCAACAACCCTGGCCGGAACGCTCTAAAAGCAGTGCCAGGACGCTCTAAAAGCAGTGTCGGAACGCTCTAAAAGCAGTGCCGGAACGCTCTGACCTGGGTGACAAAAACTGCGCTGTTATAAGGACTTTTTCACAATTTTTAATTATTTATTTCTCGTGAAAAAAAGCAGTGCCGGAACGGCGTTCCGGTGCATGTCAGCTCCATTACACCCCTTGGACTCATGCATATTAAATCCGATGTCGAGAAGGTGCTCCAGCTGGTGAGGTGTGTAAGTTTGAAGAGGGGGGGGGTGTCAGCTGAAGTGTCGTCCTCGTCATCTGACCACGGTTTAAAATTAGAAGGTCTGTCCCAAAACATCCCTCCTTTTGTTTCAAAGCGGGATGTTAATATAACTAAACTAAGTTATACATTGCGCATTCGTCGAAACTCTCAATAAATTTCCGTTTAATATCTGTTCTGTTTTCTAAGATATTTTTGCGTTATAATAGAAAAATAAATATTAGAAAGATTATAAGAACATATTATTTTGTTATAATAATATTATAAGAAAAGCAATTGAAGCAGGAAATAAAAATGAGAAGTTTTTTTTCTTTATTTCCCTCAAAAAACAGTTTTTGGGTTCTTTCTCTTCTTTAAACTGCTCGTTCAATGCATTTTTCATATAAAGAATGAAGATTTGGAAACGCACCAAGGATTCAAAAAATAATATAAAAGTCTTCAAAATAGATAATTTGAAAATTTATCAAAAACTAAGTGAAGAAATAGTATTACATTCCAGCATCTATAATGTTCCCCCCCTTAAAAATCTCACCATAAAAGTCTGATTGAAACTAATGGAAATCCTAATAGTTCTGACTTTTAAAAATTATTACAAATCCTAAAATAAAATGAGAGGAGTTATCCTGCTTTAAAAGAGCAAATTCCTCAGAGATCTCAGTATGAAAATAATCAGATTATTGCTAGAATCAAAATATTGTCATTTAAAGTATAGCTCAGCAACGGATTCCGAGACTACCACTTTTGGACGATTTTACACCGGAAAGGGGTGCAATGAGTCATATAAGTGCATTTTCGGAGTTTTTTGGTAGATCACGCTCAGTAAAATGTAAATGATCATGCTCAGTAAAATGTAAACGATCGCGCTCAGTAAAATGTAAACATCACCCTTCCATTCTTCACTTTCCCCCTATTTTGATGAAAATAACTCCGCCCGGCGCATGCCCAAAAGCGCGGAGGGTTTCCGAATCCGTTGCTATACAATTGATATTGTAAATTCACATCATAGAGACAAAGTAACGAGTAGTTATCAACCTGAATATTTCCATAAAGGTTTAAGTTCATATAGTATCGTCACCCCCCGGGAGGGCACCTCGAGTACACGAATGAGTTGCTGACGGATAAGTAAGCAGGAACTCGCTTTTCCTGCGGTATAATAATGGTGGGGGGTTGTGTTACCTCCCTCCAGTGATAGTACATACCTCCTTCAGGAGGGGTAGGGCCGTGGCCAAGTGATGGGCTACTAGGACTCCGGTTTCAGTACTCGAGCTATTTCAGAAGCTCTCATTCAGTACTCCGGGTTCTTCGGCGCGACGAGGGTCACACGGTTTGCGGTTCATATAGTGTTGTGGCGACGATGAAGAGGTGAAAGAGAGTGGATTTAGCAGGCAGCAGTGTTGAGGGGGGGGCGAGAAAACGAAATATTATTACATGTATTTTACTTTATAACTCCAAAATGATTCCCCTGGCCCTACTTATTCGAGGTATGCAATTGGTCTCATGGGAAAAGAAATGGCTCAGCATGGCCAGATCTGGCTCTTGGACCATTAAATTCAACAAACCAATCATGAAAAAGGAGCAAGAAAAGAAGTTGCTATAAACTGCAATAATTGCAACTGACATTTACTTAAACTAATTTATTGATGATGGATAGTCTAAGTACAAAGACACACAGGCTTTGGAAATCTGTGATTTTTAACTCCATCCCATTGTCTTTAGACGAATGGAGATCGATATCTTTCAAAATAACAATTTCAGACCCCTTGATATATTGAAATAATTGAGCTTTAAGGTGTAAATTTGAAAACAGGGAGACGCAATGCAAATTGCTTCCCTGATCAGAAATTTATTGATTGTTACTTGGGTTCAGACGAGCTCAATTTTGTATTTTTTCACACTGCCCTATATTTTGCACTTAGTGTGGAAAGTGTTATAATATATGAGTAACGGAATTTGTATTGGATTGCGTGATTTGGACAATTCATTTCACTTGAACGTTTCTTCCTATATAATATGATCTATTTTTGTTCCTGCACACTTGATTTCATTCACTCTATGTAGTCCTCCTTATGCCAGAGATATGAATGTCTATATTTCAAACGTTGCAATTTCATGTTTCTGGCATAAGGGCATGTGTGTTTTCTTTTAGCTCATTTTGTGTAATTGCTCTGTCTGCGTTAATAAGCACTTGCTCCATTTCACGGACTGATCTGCAGAAATTATTGCTAATATTTATGTTCGGTGACGATATGACCAGATGAATTTTAACACCTAAGTACTATCACAAAATAATTTTTTAAATAAAACTGACTGTTCAAGAAACTCATCAATACAATTATATGTTTTCTAGTAACGCCATTACGTTGTGCATCACTTGTCTATAAATTTCCAGAACGCCCTTTAAAATCTGAAAAAAATGCCAGTCAATTTCAGGAGTTTTAATTAAGAATTTCGTAGAAAAAATTATATAGGTTGTTTCAAAAATCGTGGCTAAAATGAATGGGTAGGTCAATGCAATGGAAAATGCAAAGATTTGTCAGGGAATTAAGTAAAAAAAAATATAAAATGAACAACATAGATTGATTGGAATACAAGTTTACAATAGCATAACAAACAAATGGCATAAATAATAACATGTATCGTAATGTGGCATGGCAGCTACGATAAATGTAAGTAGGACGCAGTATCAACTAGGGATGGCGATTGTTGCGAAAATAACCGGTTTTGGGTTATTTAAGTTTTTTTCACCTCCGGTTTAACCTGGCGGTTATAACCGCTCAAAATAACCAGTTTTCGGGGTTTCTTTTTATAAAAAAACAAACGCCGTTTGTAGACAAATATTTATTTATAATATAGACAAATATTTATTTATTTATAATATAATTTTTTATTAATATTGTTTTTAATGGAAATCAATCCATTGGTCAATATTTATCTGTTCATAAAGACTCATTTTGTAATCTTCCAACCAACAGACGCCTCGAGGAAGCAGTTGTCGTTGATTGACCTAAGATGATGAAATTCAAAGCTTCATAACTTGGTAAATTTTAGGTTCGATTTACAAAGAGAAAGTATTGTAATCGTCAAAAGATTCGAACTCGAGATTTTGACGAATCTTCACTTTTTAGACCTCCCTGAGTCCGAAAAACGCAAATTTGGAATCATATCTGTCTGACTGCCTGTGTGTCTGTCTGTCTGAACACGATAACTCAAAAACTATTAGAGCTACGGGGATGAAATTTGGTATGTGGTCTTTAAACATAATTTGTAGGTTTCTATCAAATTTTGGACAAAATCCGTCCACGGGAAGTCTGTATGTCCGCGGTCATGTGAACAGAGTAACTCAAAAACTTGCACAGCTAGATGAATAAAATTTGGTACACAGTCTAATCGTCATAAATGTAGGTCCGTATCAAATTTTGGGCCAAATCCGTCGAAGGGTTGACTGTCTGTCGGTCTGTATAATGAACGGATTTTCAAAAGTAATCTCCACGTGCATGCGTACTGGAAGCAATCTTCCTGTGCACGCGAAAGCTATGGAGCGAATTACGCCAGTTTGTCCTTGAGTCGGTAAGAGCGGAAAATCGGTACGCATCTCTTTGAATTTGATTCTTTACCTAGATATTTTTCAATCACTATAATGAAAAACCTTCTGATAGTCATTGGATTCTGGGCAACAGTAGGTTCGAATTTTTTTAGCCACGCCGGGGAAGGGGAAACGGCACCTTTTTGGGGAAGTATACGAGAAAGTTTAGGGGAGAACACTCCCGCTGGTTTTACCCAGTTATTGAGTTTTAAAAAAATAACCGAGACAAAAAAATAACCGAAAAAACCGGTTAACCGAACCTAAAAAATAGCGGTTTTCGTTTAACACCGGTAGGTTTTCCCCATCCCTAGTATCAACAAGAAACTTTTGGAAAACTTAAGGAGTGTTAGAGGAGAATAAGTAAGTTTTTAAAGTACTCTCTTCGCATGTTTTTATTCATTAAACTGGGATGTTGTGCTATTGTAAATTTGTATTCCGTTCAATCTGTGTTATACATTTGATATGGTGTATCCTTTTCTTTTTCTCAAATTCCTGTCAAAGAGCCCCACTGTAGAGAATTCCCATTGTATTTCCGACTCCATGCTCTGATGCGAAAATTACTTGTTTCTGTACGCCTGAACTACCCTTTCACTTAGGCCGCGTTTTTTTAAACACGCTGTATAATCGTTTTCATGAGTTATATTCTTTTCATTTCACTTTCCTATTCATGAAAAAGCTGGTATCAGTTAAAGGTTATCTAAATTTATTTGTTACATACATCTAGGCAATATCAATCAAAACTTTCATGTAATAATGTAGACATCATTTCCACGTGTGATTATGTTTACTTGATATTAATACGTACTCATTCAAGTTCTTGCTAAACTTCACCCTACTGCCTTACATAAGATTGTCTGCATTACTTTTGTGTATTATTTAACGCACTTTTCATTGTATACGCACACGTGTATTGTTCTTTTGGAAGCACTAGGTTATAACTCCAGCGGGAGTGGTCTCCCCTAAACTTTCTCGTATACTTACCAAAAAGGTGTCATTTCCCCTCCCCCCGCGCGAATAAAAATTGAGAACCTTCTCTAACCCAGAATGTCACAACTATACAAAAGTTCCTTTTGGCGCACGCGTAAGTCGAAAGGAGGGTATTAGTAGTAGCGCGATTTCGAAGGTCACGCAATTTGGCCTTGTTAGATAAAGAAAATCTAACGCCTTTTTTTCAACCGATTGAAATGAAAATTGGACACAGATCTACCATTAGGGTTAGAAGTTCACATACCAAATTTCATTTATCTAAGTAGTTGTATTTAGGAATTATGGCGTTCAGAAATATGCGATTATACAGACAGGCAGACAGTCAACCCTTTGACGGATTTAGCCCAAAATTTGATACGGACCTACATTCCTGATGATAAAACTGTGTACCAAATTTTATCCATCTAGCTATTCAGGGTTTTTAGTTATAGTGTTCACATGAACGCGGACAGACAGACAGACTTCCCGTAGACGGATTTTGTCCAAAATTTGATATAAACCTACAAATTATGCGTGAAGATATCATACCAAATTTCATCCGTGTATCTCTAATAGTTTTCGAGTTATCGTGTTCTCAGTCAGACATAATTCCAAAATTGTGTTTTTCGGACTGAGGGAGGTCTAAAACGTGGAGATTCGTCAAAATGTCGAGTTCGAATTTTTTGACGATTACAATACTTTCTCTTTGTATACGAGAAAGTAACAAGGTTGTGCCCTATTGTATATATATTGATTCATCCTTGACACAATCATATAAACCAACGTTCTACTTAAAGCAGTTTATTTATTTACTCTAGTGCTGTGAATAAACGTTTCGTGGTTTAATATGGAGCACAAGAACTAGAACGCAGCTGAAATGCTAGCGTAAAAAGTAAGCATAACCATTTGGCAGGGCAACAAAGGTAAAATGCCTTTTACGCATACTATCCAAGTCGTACGGTGAGATTGTTCTTGAAGTAATGTAACTGTGCGATAACTTGAAAATTCAGTAGTAAGCATAGAATATGACGGTGAAAGTGAAATAATGAATTTTCTTGGTGCTTGAGAAATGGAAATATTTCGCAAAAGTTACGTCTTTAATTTTTTTTCCCAGTTTCTGATGTCTTAGTTTAACCGGTTTCTCGCTTGGAATTTTTAAGATTTCGTTTCTTTACATCCTGTTTATTATTTTGTAAAATACGCTGTGCGTTATTTTGTTGCGCTGGACTATTTGTGAAAACGAATATAATGCTGACTGTTGGATTAGCTAAAATTATTGTTGAACTGAATGTTTTTCTACATTAAAACATTCAATTTTCATTGCAAAAGGAGTACTTTTCTGATTAATATGTTGGACCATATGAGTAAGTACGAAATCAATATATCTTTTTAAGATTTCGTTTCTTTACATCCTGTTTATTATCTTGTAAAGTACGCTGTGCGTTATTTTGTTGCGCTGGACTATTTGTGAAAACGAATATAATGCTGACTGTTGGATTACCTAAAATTTTTGTGGAACTGAATGTTTTTCTACAATAAAACATTCAATTTTCATTGCGAAAGGAGTACTTTTCTGATTAATATATTCGACCACTTGAGTAAGTACGAAATCAGTATATCTTTTTAAGATTTCGTTTCTTTACATCTTGTTTATTATTTTGTAAAGTACATTGTGTGTTATTTTGTTGCGTTGGATTATTTGTGAAAACGAATATAATGCTGACTGTTGGATTACCTAAAATTTTTGTGGAACTGAATGTTTTTCTACATTAAAACATTCAATTTTCATTGCAAAAGGAGTACTTTTCTGATTAATATGTTAGACCATATGAGTAAGTACGAATCAGTATATTTAGGGTTTATTTTCATAAGACTATAATCTGCAACTAAATAAGCGACCAATCGAAATTAATCAATGATAATATTAAATGATAAAAGTAAATTACTGCATGTAAGTGATTTAAAAATTTTATGATTTTGCCACTCTTATAAACTTTCATTTGCATTTGCATTTTTAATTTTTCAAATTACTTAAACTACTTCCCTCTTTACCAATGGCACGCAACTTGGGATCCCTATTGTAATGCTGACAAACTCCTCGGGACTTGATATCCAAGTGCGCATTATAAGAATATATTAGGTGCTGCTTGTCAAAATGATAAAAGAAGGCTCCGTGAACTAGGATAAGTAATTTAATTTGCATGAACTTAACTTTTTTAAAGTTATCTAACATTTTATGAAACGTGAGCATAATGGCAAAAGCCAGCCGGCACAGTGTGTCTTGGCTCGTTTCAGTCAGTCTCACAGTTTTTGTTAAGCTCGGTGTAGAGATGAAATGTCACCAGTCACTTTATAGCCATATTATGATGTAAAAAAATTCTGAATAGTTTAAGATTTAAAAATTTCCAGCTATGTAAAATAATTGAACAACACATAATGATAATTACAGCACTTTTATTGCAATAACCCTTCTGTAGTAACGAAATATTACATATTTCGTCTTTCTTGCATTTTTTATCGCAGCATATAACACGTATACATTTAACATATAACAAAACGTAATTCTCATTATTGGATAGGATATATATATCGATATTTTAGATAATTTTATTATAAATAAAAATTAAAATGATTATTTTTATTAATGTAGTCCTTTTGGTTTGAAAGCGAATGCTCAAATTTTAATTTTGTTGCGAAAAAAATTCTATTAGTTTCGATTGTCGTGACGTTTAGTTTTAGATTCTAGTTAAATTACTTACAGTTGAATTTATGTCATTAGAAATGTTTATTCTGTGGTTTTAAGCGACACAATATGGAATTTCTCTGATTTAAAAAAAGTTTTTTTTGAACATTTAAATGAAGATGAATGAATCGAGACCAAGACAACATGACATATAGTAAAACTTCGATTATCCGTCACCGTCCGGACCAGGGCTGTAACGGATAATCGAATAGACGGATAACAGAAATCTCGTAATACACATGTACAGTAACGTGATTTCACAGTTGGTTTGGAACGAAAGTGACAATAAAGTCCTTTAAAAGTGAATAATACATACATATTCTATGCAACTTTACAAACGATCAATATAAACTTCAATATAAGAGTAGTAATGTACAGAATTGTATTTCTTTTAAAACCCAGACCGGACCGGCCTACCCGAGAGGGTGTAAGGCCTTTAGCAGACCAGCGGGGAAATATAAAAGCAATACAAGAATATCAATATGACATGACACACATAAAAGCATCACAAACACAGCACAGAACGTTACAAACATTGCATAGGGAGAACAACAAAATAAATAAAGTAACCTAAAACACACACACTCACAAGAAAAAAAAACAATACGCCACTGAATCGATATTACACTTGGAGAGAACCATAAATTAATTTAATTTTGTTTGTTTTTTATCACCATATCTGGAACCAACATTAAAAATATTCAAAACACTCAAAAGGAGGAGTCCCCAGCAGTGGCGAATCCAGGATTCGGGTCTGGGGGGTGCTGAAGTCATAAAAATTGTGTATCGTAGTGACGAATGCCAAACCTCATGGCTTATATAAACCAAAACACTTGAACTTTACAGGTTTTCCTCTCCTGACAATAAGAATAATAAAGAACACTACAATACTTTCGATAATTTAATAAAAAATATAATGAAATAGCAGGCCGAAAAATGTTTTCGATCGCGCCAACGCTACAAGTGCAAGTGGAATGACAGGAAAAGTAGGACAATTTTCGATCCTGTCAAGTCAGAAAGCAATGTCACGATTTTATTACTATTTTTTTAAAATGAAAATTAAGATCAAACAGTTGTAGTGATTTTAAATTAAATCAAGAATTTTGGTTTAGCTCTGGGGGGGGGGTGCAGCCCGATAGCCCCTCCCCTGGATTCGCCACTGGTCCCCAGTATGCATCCAAAGGAGCAAAACGCAAGCACAAGCTCGGCACAACACACCATTAAAAAGAAGGAGGCAATAAATTTTTTTTTAAAGTATCATTAAAAATCCCGCAAAAGAGCATCGAAAAGAGACTCCGCGATCTCTCACCAGTCCAGAAACAATAAAATCCACATCAGTCAAACAATAAAAATACAAGAATAAAATGATCAAATTTTTAAGATAAAAATATGATCATTTTAGTATTACAATACAGAGTTGTATTGTAATACAGTAAAAGCCCGGAAATCCGAAATTCCGAGATAATCCGAACACCTTTTTTTAATTTTCTGAATAATGTTTACTAAAAAATGAATAAAAAAATAACAAATACGAATCAGAAACAAAGCTAAAGTTTATTCCTAATTTAAAAGAAGTTTTTGAAATGGTCTTTAAGAATGAATACACCACCTTAATTAGTAGAACTAAACTAAGATATCTTCTTTTTACCCTGAACTTGTTTGCCACGGTACCGTGCGGATCGTCGCGTGCTCTTTCCGTACGCTTATACAGAGCACCCAGAGTCAATATACTCTACTTCATTTGGTATATCAAGAGTATTTTACAGAATTTCCCGTATAATCCGGATTCCCCTGTACCGAACAGAGGGCAGCCCCAATTAGTTCGAATTAACGAGGTTCTACTGTACTATCAATCTACGATTTTAGACGATGACGATTAACGGAAACTGACGGTTAATCGATGTTTTATTATATTAACGAGAGAGCGACGTACTAAAGAGATTTCACTGTATATCCTATTCTTGAAGAAGAGAATTCTGCGTGATAAAAATTACAGTAGTGTTGAGTGGAAATTCCCTGTATTGTCTTACCTATTCGCTGAAATAAGGCTTTATTCATAAGGTTTTTGCTCCCACTTTTTCCGCTTGCAAACAGAGTTAACCTTGAGAGTGTTTCTCAAAATACCCCGAGCTACTATCAAGTTTGTTTCACTTCCGAAAGTCTAGCAGAAGCGGCGTAAAAAAATAAATAAATAAACAACATAGGGGAAAAAAAAAGAAACCGAGCAACTAAACAAAGCGAAAATAAACAAATAAATGAGTTCTATCGCGTGACATGCAATATTATGAGCGCGACATTTTCTTCTAGGGAAATTTTGCTTTCGCTGTTTTTTCCCTCCGCCTATTTTTTTTTTTTCTTTTTCTTCTTTTGTTTGCCGAGTGCATAATGCTTTCCCCTCTTTTTTACCTTGCATAGTCAGTTTTTTTATTTGTTTTGTTGCTGTGTACGAAGTGGCAAGGCCTCTTCCGGTGTCGACTTCATCATCGGCTAGCTACCTGAGTGTCATCGAAGATTGGTAAAGGTCATTGGTTGCAATGTCACTGAACTGCCAGTTAATTCATGGGGAATTAACTCGACAAACTATTTTCTGATACTGCATTTGATCGCTGTTTGTCAGCTATAAACTGCAGGTGTGGATTGAATTATTGTTATAAAAATGTTTTAAAGTATAAGACCTGATTTTGAATTAGAAATGTCATAGTTTAACCCTTTTTTCTTACCGCCTTAATCGCTTTTATTTCTTCGCAATACCGCCATTTATCCTCACAGTATTCACAAGAACACGGAGAATGGAGTTTCAATAACAAGCAGTAAATGGCAGCCGAAGGCAGAAATTAAAATTTTTAATTATCAATTAGATTAATTAAGTAATTTTAATTAATTAAAGTGTTTTCCGCATTCCCAGGGTTATTCTACATCAAAATTTATCTAATGATTAAAATCAAAATTAAAAAGTCGCTAATAAGTCAGTGCGGTGAAAGGGTTAAAGACGTGCAAGAAACAGTGGCGTAGCGATCAGGGGGGAGGGGGTATAGATGCCCCGTGCGCCAATCTTAGGGGGCACTATGGAGATAAAACCTTAGTGGGATTATGTCACATTTTTAAGTCAAATAAAATTAGGGGGCCGAAAAATTATTACAATACCACGGGCGCCATATTCTCTTGCTAAGACGTGGATGGCGACTGGGGGCGAAAAACTCATATTTTGTCCCGGGCGCCACTTAACATCGCTACGCCACTTGTAAGAAATATTACATCATTCACCTGTTATGCAATCGCTCGTAGCTTTCTATTTACTGTCAATTTCAGATGTCACTGACTGTAGTAACGATGACTAGATCCCCGCTGTTGTGGTGCGGAAGTTTGAAGAGGGGGTTCCAGCTCAGGTGTCATCCTCTTCATCTGACCGTGGTTCAAACTTACGAGGTCCATCGCAAAATATCCATCGTTTTGCTTCAAAACGGAACGTTAATATAACTAAACTAAACTAAACGATGGCTAGATCAATGCTTGGTAGAACATCTAACTTTCCAATGTTCCACATTAACATAAGGTCATTTTAACTTCGACAAAACGGGGGGTGATAATTGTTTTATATCAAATATATCTGAGGTGCACTAGGGTTGGATTTAGCCTTTGAACCGCTCCGTGCAAAAGTAAAAAATTGCGCTCCTATAGAACTACAATGTAAGTATTCTAAAAAAAAAGATATATGGTTTTTTTTCATTTTTTAGCGAATGTCCCAAAAACAAAAGTGTAACTCAATAATTGATACAAATACTTATAATAACTTTTCACTTAAAATACTTCATTTAAAAAAGCAGTTAACAGGAATACAATTCAGACGATTTTTTTTTACGAACTTTTAATTCAGAGAATTCTCTAATTAATTCAGAAACATCTAAACTGTTACTCAGTTCATACTCATTTCCTAATATAGTGAGTTCTGACAAATCTTGTTTGAAATGTTGCTGTTCGCAAATAGTTTTTGATTATTTTTAGTTTGAAAAAAATACGTTCCCCGGATGCAACACTTATTGGAAGAGTTAGTTAAATTCTTACAGCAGTGCTCAAGTTTGGAGCAAAATTCACACAGACATTGCCTTTTATATACATAGATCACTGGAGTAGCCTTGAAAGTTTTGTGGTCAGTAGTACATAAAATTAGATTGTTTTATTG
>BGPR01002310.1:154861-183783 GCA_013235015.1 Araneus ventricosus
AAAATGCTTCGTTACTAAAGAATTTCGGTTTCCATGACAGCAGCTGATATTTCTTCAAGGACTTCATGCTGATAACAATATAACTTTTCGTGGAGAAATGTTCTTCCTTCCTTCAAAATGAAGCCTTTTGAGAATCGGATAATTAATAGAAGTTTACAGTTTATACAAGGCTACAGTGGCGAATACAGGAGGTGGCTATCGGGCTGCAGCCCCCCTCCGAAGCTAGACCAGAATTCTTTATTTTATTTAAAATCACTACAGTTGTTTTTTCTTAATCTCCCTTTAAAAAAAGTGAAAACATTTCTTCCTGGTTTTCGACAGGCTCGAAAGTTTTCACACTTTTGTAGTCATTCTACTCGTATTCGCAGCGTTGACACGGTCAAAAACATGTTTTTGCTGGTTATTTCATTGTATTTTTTGTTAAATTATCGAAAGTATTGCAGCGTTCTTTATGATTCTTATTGTCAGGTGAGTAAAGTCTGTAAAGTTCAAGTTTTTTGGTTTGCATAAGCCATAAGATTTGGCATTCGTCACGACGATACAAAACTTTTTATACTTCAGCCCCCCCCCCCCCCAACAAAATCATGGATTCGCCACTGCAAGGCTAAGATCAAACTTTTTTATTAAATAAGAATAGCTGTGGTTTATTTTAGGCCCAAACTAAACAGTTCCAAATGCGTCACAAAACTCACTAAGATACAGCTATATGGAGGAGGGGGAGGGAATGATCGTGAAAATGAATAACTTAAAAGTATTTTGAAAAATTGTAGTGAAGACAAAAATTCCTACATTTACATTACCCTTTTCTTTTGTCGAAAATAATAATATCTAAATGTTGGATTTTTTTGTCCTCGTGTTTTCTTCTTTTTCGTAATGGAATTAAGTTAATGTAGTCAATTCTTATGTGAAAAATGTCAAATACACAGCGTCATTTTAATTTTGGAATCAACTGAGCTTCTTGTTGAGGAAAAAGGACGTAGCTTCGCCGCAAGTTTAAAACAACAGCAGCAATTAATAAAACAACGTGTAGTTAGATGAAAATCACAGTTGTGTTTGATATGTGCACGGGACGTAACTTGAATTGATTCCTTTTAAAATAAAGTAAAATTTTCAAGTAAATGTTGGTAGTTTGAATTCTCCTTTTTATTGTGTATACCATCAAATATAAAGAATATTGTAGTTTTTAGGACGAAAAGAAATTTAATGTTGAGCATAACTAACATTTCTAAGCACAGGTTTTTAATATGTTTATAACATTTAAGCAACATAAGACTTTGTATTTTTACAATGAAAATAATAATTGTAGCAGAACAGTGATTTCTAAATCTATGATTAAGCATAAAATTGTGCCAACTTTCAGGATCAAATACAGTCGGACCTCTACTTAACGAACCTCTGTTTTGCGAATTTCTCTATTTTGCGAACTTTTTCTCGGAACCAAGAACATTTTGCGAATTTCTTCGTAAAATAACCTCCAAATAGCGAAGCGCATTCTCTATTTAACGAACTTTTTCTTGTGATCCAATATTTTTTTTTCTCCCTATTTCTCAAAATATTTCTAAACATTTCAAACTTATTCTTTCTTTTAACACATTTTATGGTGATCTTGAAGCTGCAAAATGTCAAAGCGAAAGTGCTTGAGCATCAAAGAAAAAAATTTAATTCTTCAAGAGGTGGATAAAGGCGTGAAAAAAAGGATATTGCTTTAAAATTTGGTATTCCTCCAAACCGCTTATCAACCATAATAAAAAAAAAATCGCGATAAGATACAAAATTATGATTCATCGAATTCTTGTTCAAAACGTTTAAAAGCATGTGTCTATGAAGATGTGGATGAGGCAGTTTTGAATTGGACAGTGTGAAAAATAAAAACGATACAGCAATGAATTGCGATGAAGACGATGATGATGAAGATGGAAATGATCATGATGCAGAAATGAACAAACCTTCGTATGATAAAATGCTAAAATTCATTAATATTAATATAAAACTATTTTTTTAATTGAAAATACAGTGTATTCCGGGACAATGGTTTGTTTTATTCTTGTTTTCCTTGCAGATTTCTTTTTGATAGGTAAAATATATAAAACAAATAGATATTAATTTACAAAATAAAGGTGTGATTAATTACTTTTTTTAATAATAATATTTAGTGTTTATGAATTTAAAATCTGTTTTGTGTATTTTAAAAGGTGAATCTCTATTTAACGAATTTTCCATATAACGAACTTTTTTTCGGGATTTAGCGACTTCGTTAAATAGAGGTCCGACTGTATATCTATATTCGCAATGCAAATAAGAAAGTACAATAACGTTGATTAGCATTTCTTCTATTCTACACTATTTTATTTCCTGTTAAACAGAAATATTAACTCACGCATGCTTAAGAGTTGAACAAAGTTATAAATGAACTTTTTTAATGGAGTCGGTTCATGACCGACCACACAAAAAAATATCTGCGCAAGCCATCTAATTATGTAAATAAACGATACTTTCGATCATAATGCGCAGATGTCTATCATCTATCATCTTATGCATTTTATATTTTGCACAAACTTTTTTAGCTAAAAAAATAGTTTGTTGTTTGGCGTTTAGCTATTATAATGCAAAATAAAAAGATGATTAACTTATGAAAATATTTTTCAAGTTTCCATTTATTAATCTTGAATTATTAAAAGCATGGTATGCAAAAATTGGATGGGAAGTTTTAAATCTATATCATATTGTGTTCTTTTAGATATAAATGTTTTCTAACGCTCTGGTGTACGTATTTACTGAGAAATTTATAAAAAATAAAAAGTAATCTAAAAATTATTTAATATTAAATATGTTATTAATTTTAAAAAACGTCAATGTGCACTTTATATTAGGCTTACTGTAATAATGCTAAAGAACACTAATAAAGAACTAGAAAACTATTCTAAATAAATTTGACGAAGTTAAACACCTAATAAAAAATAGTCAAAATTCTAATGCAAGATCTAGAATAAGCTACTAAGACATTTTAAGGAAAAAATGCGTTATTGTTCGATTTTTGGCTATTATAATGCAATGGAGAAAGACGATTGCCATACGAAATCTTTTTCAATCCAGAGACAAAAAAAAATATGGATAATGAAAATTCGAAGAGAAAGTTTTAAGCTTACGTCATACTGTTTGCTGTCTTTAGGCGCAAAGGTTTACTGACACATTGATGGAAATATTGATACACTCAATTATATATATATATATATAAAAACAATCTAACAAATACATTTTAAAAATTTACTAATATTATGAATGAAAGTAAATGCTAATACAAGTTAACGTTTTCCCTAATAATGCAATACCGAATTTTTAATTTAATGATGTTATCGAACAAGAATGATTTTGATATAAATAAAATGCGATTTTAAATAAATTATACAAAATTTAAGTACTAATAATTTGCATAGCACGAAGGAATTTTTCCTTCACAGTTTTGATTGTGCTAAGCAGTAATTTTGTGTAACACAGTTTCGATATAGCGTGGAATGAATTAATCGTGTTATAGGTAAGTTGAATGCATTTGTGTTAACACAAAGACATTTTTACATTAATGTGGGAACTGTATTTTCCTGTTTAGCTTAATAGCTTAAGTTTAATTTCTTCCTAAAATATTTTTTCACTTTCCGAACAAGCTCATTTGAATAATTGTTGTGTCAGCGGAAAGATATCGAAAGATAACGATCACGCGCTCTCTCCGTGCTAATCACGTGATGCGTAGGAGTACCTCTCCGTTAAAACCGAGTGTAATGTTTTAATACGGACAGATGGCTTATTGAAATTAAGAAGAACGGACATGCGGTAGATTGGTGAGCGTAAGAAGCTACGGGGGTCTCTTCCCTGATAGCACGGCAGCGATGGGCAATGGCTAATCTTTTAAACGTAATGTAAGTTGATATTTAACAATCACTGTCTAAACTCTAAATCTCTCTCTTATCAAATATGTAAATAGTCATCTGTGTAAATACATTTCTCGTATTATCTTTTATAAATAAATAATTTAGTTTTAATTATTGTTTCTCCTCCTTTATCTTTGGTGTATTTTTCCCTAGAGTGTTCCTTAGATGAATTATTTTTACCTGTAGGCGGGTTTGGGATTTAACCACCCACCCCTTCCTATAAAATTGGTTGCTACAGCCGGGATTATTTAAAGAAAAGCACACTACAGAGAAAACTCCATTTACAGAGTGCTATAAACATGCAAAGAACAAAAGTCATCAAGAGCGAACAAAAAAATGCACTAGAAAACAAAAAGTTGAACACAGAGAATACACAAAATCACAAAACTTTTGCAAACGTATAAATAATTAAAAAAGAAAACACATAATCACAAAAGCACTAAAACACACTATGATACTAAAAATCTTTTTTAAAAAAAATTAAAAGACAGTTTCCAAAAGGCATTATTCCCCTACAACCTAATTTCCACATTAATTATGGAAAATTCCACACTTCGTTGAAAAATTTGATGAAGAGGTTTTTGTGGACATAAGCGGTAAGCGATTAAAATTATGGAAAGTTATGTCGCAAAGACTAAAAAGCTGAGAAAAATATTTCAAAGTTAGACTGGCAATAAACCAATATCATATCACAAGAATCACTAAGCAAGTTGTCATAAGAAGAAAGTTAAAAAAATTTTTAGTGAAATTTCATCGATTCAGTTATATTTTGGCGACAAATCAAAGCTTCTACACAAGCAGCCAAGTGACTAAAATACGAAAAATACCCGTGACCATTTTCATCAGTTCATTGAATGCAAAAAACAAATTATGCGTTAAAAAGCCGATAAATCCAAAGAATATAAAATCACTCACTGCATATCAACACCAATATGATTCATTTCATGCATTTACATCCAGAAAACTACCGATTTGTATCTCATTTTACGGTCTTTTTCTTTAACCGACACCTCGATTAAAATCTGACCACAGCCTCATCATAAATTAAGTATCCTTGAGAGGTCGGTGGAAAATCGTTGAACCTGTCCCCGGCTGTTTCTTTTTTATCTTTCTGAACAATCGACACCGAAAGCGATACTCGAAAAGAAAATAAACTAGGTCGTTTCATAATCTTAGATGAGGAGGATAAAAAAGAAAAGAGAGAGAGAGAGAGAAGTAAAAATATCAGGTGTGTTCCGTCGAGTCGGTTAAGGAATTCGTTACCACGCCCTTGACATTCAAAACCTTCTTGTCGAGAATAACGTAGTTCTGCTGCAGGAATTGTTCCGCAACGAATTTCTCACGTGCAACAAAGAGTGAATATTAATGAAAGGTTGGCGATTCTTCAGTGGAATGGATCGTGAGATTGGGAAGAAGTACAAGTAAGAATTGCATTAGCCATCCTAGCCATTAAAAGAGATGCATTGTTTTATACTAAATTTTATTCTGTTTTTTCGCCTGGAGCTCATTTTGGTGAAATATCGAGGTATTTTCTTTTGTAATGGAGAAATGGCTGTTAGGGGGCAACAGTCGCGGGATTGGGCTTCTTATAATGTGGTAGTTGATAGATGATCCATTTGGGGTTGTATCTTTCATTCTATAAGATGATTAATATGATACTGGTTTATCCACGAAAAATATCTGCATCCAATCTAGCTGATGGTTTACTGGATAATGAAGTTTTATATATTACTAGCAGTATGCGCACGGCGTTGCGCGTGGAATCACGACTGCGACAAAATGGGGGTAAAAATGTCCACAATGACACGAAAAAGTTTTGAAAACAAAATCAAAACAAAAGATATACATTATTGATTTTTCCGCTTATTTTTCCTCTCGACAATGACGCCAATGTAATGACGTCACCGGAAGAATCGAATTGCTGAAATGCATGCTGGGAATGAAATTATATATTCGTCACCTCCTGCGAGGAAGCAACAATGCATTCTGGGAACGTCCAGAGAAACTCTCGCTGTCAAATCTCGCTAGCAAAAAAACTGTTTGAACTGATCAGGGAAAAATTAATTAAAAAAACGGAATAAGATATTTTAATCGTTCTTGTTTTAAATCCGACAGAAACGTTCCAGTTATAAGCTGGAAAAAAAAGAAAATTACAGAGTTGTTAGAACGTTAGATGCGAGAATTTGCAAAAATCCTTATCAAAAATTACTTTGAAAGTGACTATTGTTTAGAAATTTCTCGAAATGCAGTAAATCATGTTGAAAATTCAAAACAAACTTCATTAGAACGAAAATTGTTTGTTCTATTCGATGATGCATTGATTGTTTTTCAACGATCATTAAAAAAGATACTACAGCCGCAAACGTGCCAAAAATGATACAAAACATTAAATAAAAAAAATCTAGATTAAATTTTAAAATTCTAACTTCGAGGTGCATTGAGTCACCATTACGTCTACCTTTGTGCCAAATTTCATGGCTGTAAATGCGATAGATTCGTCTGAACATCGCACACACGTAAACATTGTCTTTTATAAGTATAGATGTTATAAAGAGACCTCTTACAGCAACATTATTTTTATCATGCGCCAACATGATGTTTGAGTGAGGATTAATAAAGCGATCAGATTTTCTGAACTTCAATCCGGGGAGCTGGCTAGGGGAAGGTGATTTTTACAAAATCCAAAAAATAAATTTTAAAGAAATCAGTGGCAATAAAATAGATGATTATAAAAATTTCAAAAAAAAGCGTAAGAATTAAAGAAGCATTAATAAAATACTTTCAATACTATCAAAAAAGCAATATAAAATTGAGATTTTTTTGGGATATTCTCTTAATCAAATTTGTTCATCTACCACAGGTATACTTTTTTTCTCACACAAGGAATACAGAATTGCGGAAAAGGATTATATTTGATATTTTTTCATACTAGTTGATAACTTGAAGAGACAAATCGGATTTAGATGATCATCACTCAATAATCAATTACACTTTATGATGGAGTTTTAAGTTAACAGATAGGAGTGAAAACATGGTAATGAAGTTTAGATTCGTATTAAGTGCGCACCAAAGCACATGTTGGCATATATCTGTTTTTTCCCTTTGATTGATTTAATTTTTTTAATTATAAAGTATTAAAAGAATATCCTTACAGTCTTCTTAAAAATTAAAGACTTTTTTTGTTGTTAAAAAATAAAAGTTGTAGATGTACGAGTTAAATCTTTAAAAAAATTTACAAGTGTTCAATTCTTAAACTAAAGCGAAAATATTTAAATAAATTGAGATTCATTTTATCTATAAAATATTTTGCCTTGAAAACTGTTGTGATATTTACAAAGTTTGTCATTCATACTATTTTATGCAATAAACCATTGCGAAGCAACTCTTACTATATTTTAAAAATAATTCGTAAAATATAAAAGAATATTCTAAAGAGTCATTCCAAAAAAAACTTCGAAGTTCAGATGTCTCATTTAAAAGAAATTTTATAACAAACTTCCAGAGGCAGAGCGAGGTCAATGCGAAAAAAGCATGTTTTAATAGATTTGAGAAATAAAATCATATATTTAAAAAAATTGTTGAATATATTATTTTAGTTTCAGTAAGACCACTATAAAATCTTAAATATAGCTAAAGTTTAGGAAATATAACCATAATATTATTAATTCATATTTGCAATAAAATCTGTAAGTAAAAGTTTATTTGACATTTAGAATGCAGGCATTATAGAATTTTTAAAAAATGGTGGTTTTGGGAGGTACCATATTGTTGGCTTGCCCGGTTGGTAAAGATACTTCGGGAAGCTTCTGCAAACTTCATTAACATTCTATTCATAAAGTATCTTCATACAATCATTAATTGATAGAAAATGATAAACAATATTGAGGAGGGTTGAAAATGTATTAAAAAAAGATTCAGAAACTTTGCTACAAGTAGATACCATACATTTCAGAAGGAAATTTCGACAAAACAAATTCTGTAACTTACTTCTCAATTGAGTTAATTCACGTGATGTCACAGTCACATGACGAATGTTATTACACATGTCATCTAACTATATGTCTTTTAATATTGTGCTGTGATATCAGGTTCTTTTTCCTCTTGTAAGATGCATCCTGTATTCCAAAATTAAACTGTCGCGGCTCGCTTGATACTAGTGTTCCTTAAACATCGATAGTTCAACTATCGATAGTGTAGTCGATAGTTTTTCCAAACTATCGATAGTATCAATAATTTTCTCCCCGGCGATACTATCGATAGGTGTTCTTCCAGTCGATAGTTTAGAAACTATCGATAGTTCCAGTCGATAACTTTGAATCTATCGATAGTTCTAGTCGATAGTTTTTAAACTATCGACTGAAAATGCGCCTATCGATAGTATTGCCCGGGAGGAAACTATCGATAGTTTTGAGAAAGTGGATACTATCGGTTGTTTCAGTCGATAGTTCCGAAAACCCGATACTATCGACTTGGCTTCGATAGTATCGATAGTCTATCGATGTTTAAGGAACACTACTTGATACTATGTATCACCCGAGCATGAATTGACTCCATTTTCTGCTAGAAATATATTTTGCACCAAAATGCGACGGCAATTCTGCTCTTACAACTAAATACATACTATTCTTATCATAATAAAGAAATAACCGTTATAACAATTGATGCATATTAACATTATTGCAAACAATTGATTTCATACATTTCTTTTGGGTCTACTACATTCTATACTTTATTGGTGAGAAAACGAAGGAAGAAATGAGTGAAAATAAGATTGACGATTATTCGTAAACGAAAATGAACTGTATATTATATTTATCTTGAATTCAATGTAAGTATTTGTTGAAGTACTAACTTGAATTCAAATTAAGTAATCAAAGAAGGCACTTACCTTCATAAAAGTCAAATCAAGAATCCTAATATAAAAACTGTAGACATTTTAAATCCTTTTGAATCATATACACATTCAACACAGTACCAAAACAAAACCAAGATTCTGATTCCTTTACGAATAACACGCATTAAATTGAATCCTTAGTAGAACGATTTTCCCCTAGACTCAGAATCATGCTTTAAAAGAATATAAATATTTCTCTTATAGAATATCAACGAATTAAACTTGCTCAAGATATTTAATCACAACACGTTAGAATACAAATATTGTTAGAATATTAACATTAAAGAATAAAACTGCATCGAAATAAATATTGCCAAAATGAGAATTAAAAAACAGACTAAAATACTAAACATTCAATTTTGGTACTGAAAGCAGACGATAGTTAAAACTTAAATGTAAAAGAAGAAAAGTTAAAAGTTCAAATTATAAAAATGCAAAAAATATGAAAAGGAAATAATAAACATTAAATATTAACGAAAAAGAACTCTTCAAAATTACAAATGTCAAGAAGAATATCATTTTGACTGCCATCTAGTGTAAGTTCAGAATTATTAAGCATTCCGTGAAAATATTTTAAAAAATTATTATATTTTCCCGAAACATTTATGAATTGCTTGGTTAAATGAATAAACAGATAATAGAGATACAATGTCACGGAACTTCTATGTCATATATGTATAAGTAATATTAAATTAAATACATCGTGTTTATGACTTCTAGTGATCTGAAAAAGAATATTTATAGAACTTTGTGTTCTTCTGACAGAAGTATGAAAATTTTTGCATGGGTGTAGTCTAACTATTCAGAAATTTCCTGGACTTCTGGAAATTCTGAGAAGAATCCAGCCATAAAAAAGAATTCTTAGAGAAGTTCTTCCAAGTCTCCATTATGTTTCTGAAGTTGCTGCGAAAAAGGCGGTGTCTACAAAACCAAGTTGCATGAATTAACTGGAAAGTTGCAAATACAAGGCAATGATTTCTGTTATTCTACATTCAAAAGTTTAAATTTTTGGGTTCTGTGTGAGTGTGAATAGGTTTACATCTCCAGATAATTTCCAGACTGATCTGGTTGAGATCTTTTAAAGGTTTCAAAAAACAGAACTTTTATAATTAATGATGAGAAGTAGGATTGGCCGGAGTAACGGGCTTTTTGCCCTCTACCTATGAAACATGGCCGAAAATATAACTGAAAGACATATAATTCCAATAGATTTGCACCTTATTAATGGATGGCAATGAACTTCGAAATGCATCTAAAAAATGTACGTTCCCTCTCTCATACAACAGACATTAAATCCTCCACTTGGCTCACACACATCATAACGGGAAATTACGGTTTAGGTAAAAAGTTAGGAGTTATATGACACTATTGTACCAAACCATCGACAGCCAAAGTGTTGAAATAACTGTCTTCATTCTGAAAAATGCAATTATAAACTTATTTGCTAAATACAAAAAATTACATAGAAAAGCCTATGAAAGTTTCACTTTTGAATTAATATAAAGATTTGTTTAAAAGCATTAAACATAATAATAAAAATGATACATACATGATCGCAGGATTATTTGGAGTTACGTTAAACTTTTCGCGGAGAGTCTTTACAAATAAATGATACTTTTCAAG
The DNA here is from genome assembly GCA_013235015.1 of Araneus ventricosus. Lineage (NCBI taxonomy): Eukaryota > Metazoa > Arthropoda > Arachnida > Araneae > Araneidae > Araneus > Araneus ventricosus. Next base: position 165,302 of record BGPR01002310.1, read on the forward strand.
CAGTAAAATACACAAATAAGTCATTACTTGAAGGCATTCATTTATATATCGTGGAATGAAACTTAGTTCTTTTAACTCGAACAACGAAAGGTAAAGGAAGGAATTTTCGAATTAGTTTTAATCTCAAACATGTCTTTGAGTACCATACTCAGACTACAGATACGCGCTAAATTCGAGTAACATTCTAATTTTAGAATGTTTGTATTTATTTGTTGGAATTCTTTTCATAAATTACTTCATTTTCATGATTTCATTCCAGTTTATTTATTACTTAATTTCATTAAGAATCTTTTATTGTATTTAAGGAATTTTATGAAATATTTGGAAAGTATAGCATTTTTCTATGTTTTTATGAATTCTTTAAATTACAAAAAAATCCTGTTTATTCATGAATAATTTGTCTATCTGTATTTATTTATTCATAAACAAATAAAGTGTATTGCAATCTTTCATCTCGATGTATATATTTCTGACAAGGCAGAAAACCTAAGCACTGCAACAAACTCTTTCAGAAAATTGGAACGGAAACAATCACATAATCTGTCTTAAAGTTTACACGATTTCGTGGCCATTATTTATGTATGTCTCATTATGCTTTCTATCTTTACAGGTTCAACTGGAAAAGACACAGATGGTTGCGATATGAAAAGAATCCTGAAACATTCCAGCATTTTTCTGAAGCACTCATCAACACACCCACGAAGTTGCAACTAATTCTAGCAGCGGAACAATTGTACCGCTCTCAGAAAATCTAAAGCTGGAAGAAAAGCAAAGATGAGCAGACAAACATCTCGCCCATTGACTTCTGACCCAGCCGCACCTCTTCTGAATCCTCCCATCGCAGTGTGGAATCTGTATCAAACCCAGTGTAGCAATGGAATTCAACTGCTCAGAAAGGAACAGCAGTCATGAATGATTCCACTTTCAACAAGTCACGAAAGAGTTCGCGATACGAGTAGTTGGTGGTAGATTCTGTGGATTGCCATGTTTAATGAAGCGGTAGAAACCTTCTTTGTGTTTAACAATGGATGGTAAACATCGCTAAAGTCCGTTGAATGATGTATTCTTAACAAAAAAAGTGAAAGGAAGTTATAAAGAATCAAGTGTATGCTTAAATTTGCATTCTTGGCAATGCATTTCCTTCTGTGAATTTATGATATTCTACGAATCTTCAAATAGTTCCACAGATATTTGTATGATAACAGTGCAATAAAAATTATCCACAAAACTCGTCATCAAAAACCAGATTGTTTCCTATAGCATTTGTGAGGACGAATTACTTTGTTGTTGGTATTAGACCACACAAATCATTCCTTCCTTATGGAGGAATATTAAGCAGCATTTTTTTGCCTAATCCGTATCACAAAGCAACTAAAACAAGATAACTTTGTCATTTTCACTTAATTTAAAACGTATAAGAAAACAAAATTAAAAGAATAAAAATCATTCAATTGAGAATCATCGTTGTGGTGACAGTTTAACATGATTTGTAGCTGAATAATAGTGACAACGAACAAAAGCGCTGTCAGTAGGAATAAGTCAATTACAGCGCTCCAGAGCTTTGAAGAATAAACGCTCTTCGGCAAAAAGAATTGTAGTACATTATTGTTCTACTCTGTTATCTGAAATGCTTTTATCCTCTCTTCCCGCCTCTCCCAAGATTTAAGGTTTGAGAGATGGATGCACTTAATAGCTATGCGGAGGGTTGCCTTTTGCGTTCTTACGTTAAGGGTCAGCGATAAATTCGGAAGCAGGAGTGTCTGAGGCACTTCGTCCCGCCCACCTATTTCAGGACAATATCCTCGACGCTTCTAATGCCAGTTGTTTTCTAGCTATTTTTTTTCATTTAATTTTTTTTTACTGATCTCGCAGATACTGTGAAACACGTTATTATTACAGTGCTGGTTCCTTCACTTCGAAGAGGGTCCAAGTATTACTCTGGCCCGAATTTTTAGTTTAGTCGAACTTTAAAGTAACACTCAAGGAAGAAGATTCCAGGATTTTTTTCATTATTTTTTTGCTGGAGGAAGTATAGTATCCAGCTGTTTTCCTGAACAAGGTATCGTTATCCAACTCCTCTCAGAAATGTGACTACTTTTGAAAGACGTCACTTTTCTAAAAATAGTTCGAGAGTTCTTGAATATATGTATTTCAAGTTGTGAGAGGTATTTTTATTCCACAAATGGCAGGGAAAGGATCGTACTCAAGTGAGTCTCTAGAAGAGGATTTCATAGATGGATTGGTCATGAGAGGAATCGCCAGTAATTGTGTTCTTTAAGATACCATCTCGAGGGCAAGTTTTAAAGGACTTATGTTTCATAAAAGTTTGAATTTTACTAAAATATCCTTTAGTTTTCTACAGGAATAATTCATCATTGCACGGTCTGAAATGCTGCTTATTTACTTAATATTCGGTGATACCGTCTTATGCGCGTTCGTTAAGAATTACAGGTCATCTTTTCTTTACTGATTCCAACGGATTCTGCATTTTAAAATCCTGATCTCGTGCAATCGAGTCATTTTACTTTTGTCTTTAAAATGGCTGAAGGACTTCTAATAGTCGCAGGATTCTAAAGCACAGCAAACCGTGAAGTGTAATATGAATGCCTCAACACAAAAGCATTCTGCCATAATTCCATGAAGCACCTAAAATGCGTCATCTCGACGATGTGACTGGAGAATCTGTATGATACACTTTTACTGAAGATTTCATGCTTCACTGTCCACATTCAGGCAGCCCTCAACCGACTGGATAAGCCGAAGCCCTAGAATTCAGCACTCGAGCTTAGTAAAGCTTCGAAGAAGATTTATAATAGAAGCCGTACATACGCGAAAAGGTTAGGCGTGCAGCGGCGCTTTGGTCCTGAGCACATAAAAAGACTGAAGAACGTGCTACTTTCGATTCACTTAACTAACCCTGCTTCGTGACGGTTGAAAAACGTGATCTCATCTGCCTTGCAGTTCGTCAAACTGGCTCATCGTGTGTATGTGTGTATATTTCATTTTCCCCCCTCAGAGTTTTTACTTTCAGAATAAGTTGAACTTCCAAGTTTTTGACATCTTACCATTTTTGACCGTCAATCCGTTCTGCACGATTTGACTACTTGCAGCCAAGTTTCTCCTCTTTATTTTCGCTGATACCCGTAACACGCTGTGACACCAGCTGTCCTATTACGTTAGTACGTCTTTCGATTGATTTGATAGTGAAATGGATATTAGTGTCATTGCTACCGTAAAGGAATAAATAAACAGTTGAAGACGGCTGACGAATTTTGTTGATTCACGAGGAATTTAGCAGCTGCAGTGAAATATAATATATCATCAGGTGTGAATAATTTTTTCCATGAGAGTTTTTATCTAATGTTATGTTTTCTCTCGCCTCACCAGATAATTAAATTTATACTTCTTTGCCTGATCGGAAGGATACGTTTAAATGAAATGCAAATTTTTTCTTAACGGTAAAAAACAGTTGTGAGACGGTATAATTGTGTTACTTCATGTTTTCCTCATTAACAGTCACTGGTGTCTTTATTCTATGTATTATGCGTGAACCATCGCCTTCGCCAACAGTATGTCAACAGTGAGTATAGAACCATCAACTTCGCCAACGCCATCTTCCCATAAACTAAATGGTAGTGTCAATCAAAGGCTCAACATCAGCACCATTAGCACACCATCTAACAAACACCACGGCATAAGTACAGTTCCTACATCAAAGATAGGACATAGCTCTACACCTCTACATATAAACCCCCAAAATGCGAGCATCATGGGACCACCATCAACTGGCGTGGCTAACATTACTTTGAACAGCAATGCAACCACCAAACCATTGCTGGACATTTCTAGGGCAAGCATACATCCTGGATCTGTACTGGACACTAGTAGAAGGACACCAAACATCACGCTTAAAGAAACAATTACAAGTGATGATGACGATCGACATGGGATATACCAAATGCTGGCTTCTCTTGCACTCCTTTGTGTTCTGAGTCTCTTGATGTCGTTTCTAGCTTTGTTTTTCCTTCAAAAACTTGGTCCCATGATGAGTGCGGTGCAGACACTCGAACCTCCAATTTCCGAGAAAACGTCAGTGAAATCTAGTTTTGTGACAAAAGCGCCGCCGAAAAGAATAGTAGTGACTTCGGAAGAATACGTAACTGTGTATCAAGTTTCCGTAGCTTTGAGTACACTGACGATATCTCTCGACCTTTGCTGTCTTTTTGTGTGCTGCATACAGTTTCTTTTTGCTATCAAACTTTTGAAGACGCCACAAGGGGACGAGAGGTGAGTGCCATTTCATAAATTTCGCATTTTTGTTGCATGTTTGACAGACATTTTAAAAATGTTTTGCCAAAATTCAACTAGAGTTGATACTCAGAAAATATTGTTTCGAAATTATATGTGTTGCAGAAATTATGCTATAATTTCTTTGCATATTAACGTAGGACTACGTTCCTCCCATTGGGGTCTCAGGAAGGAATTTGGTTCACACGCCAAAACGCCACAAAAAAACGTTGTATTGGAGATCCTCTATATCTCGGTAACTGCATATGTTAAAAACATAACTAATGTCTTATTTTATAGATAAAGGGTAACAACAGAAGTTACAAGAAAAATTGAAAATCGGAATTGCAGTTCAGCGACTACTGAGTCGCAAAGTTGGGAATAAATACGCATGAATTGGTGACGCGATCCTCTATATCTCGGTAACTACATATATTAAAAACATAACTAATATCTTATTTTAGAGATAAAGGGTAACAACAGAAGTTAAAAAAATTGAAAATCGGAAAAGAGTCACTTGAGTAAAGTAGTACTACGCCTTTAATATCAGCGGCTGTTTGAAAAAGACAGCCTCCAGTTATTTTTTCCCTTATGCTCAGGTAGATTTTTACTAAACATTTTCATATGAAAGTCATTTGGATAAGGAAGAATAACGTTGATTTGCAAGAAATGCATATTTTTAATTTTACGTAGAGAGATGACGAATCATGTTTGCGTGATATATTGCAATAGTCAATTTACACTACGTCACATTCATGCGATAAACTTCGTATGCGATCTAATACTGAATCGCTCAGTGTCTTATGCTGTGCTGTAACGACATGTTGTTTTTCCTCCTGCAAGAAGCGCAGTAGATTCCAAAATTAAACTAACGCTCAGCATTTGAAGCGTCTCACGTGATCGCTAATCGTCTCCATTCTATTCTATCATCTTTATTTGGTCACGTTTAAGACATCTGTGTTCTTTGAGCAGATTTGTAACAGAAATCTATATATATAAAAGAAGAAAGCATGTGTGTTTGTGTGTGCGTTTTTTGGTTCTTTATGTTCGCCCTCACCGTTGAACACCGGCGACCAAATTTGGCACAGTGATGGATTAGTACCAGAGAGAGCTAATGCCGTAAAAAATATTTTAAAATTCGAATTAGACTTTTATTTATTTAATTAAATAACGAAAATTAAGCTGTTTTTAGACGTTTTCCGCCAATAACTTCTGAAATACATATCGTACGAAAGTATGTGTGTTTGTGTGTGCGTTTTTTGGTTCTTTATGTACGCTCACACCGTTGGACTTACTGCGGCCAAATTTGGCACAGTGATGGATTAGTACCAGAGAGAGCTAAGGCAGTAAAAATTATTTTTAAATTCGTATTAGATTTTTATTTATTTAATCAAATAACGAAAATTAAGCTGTTTTTAGACGTTTTTCGCCAATAACTTCTGAAATACATATCGTGCGAAAATTATTTTTACATCACCTTAAAGAGCAAAGAATTATCTTTTTAATGATACCAATTTAATTGTTGTACATTTTTTTTTATCTACCTGTAATTAACGTTTCAAAATTCATTTTAAACGCAATTTATAACAATTTTTTCTATTGTTATAAAATCAAATTTATCGTTTCATCAAATCCTTTATTCACGTCTTTTTACCGCTGTTAAAGTTATGATAAGAAACTATAGCTTTCTTTGGTCATTGACTCCAAGGTAGATTTCTTACTTACGCTGTTATCTCGTAGCATGCACTTAACCTCCGTTTTTATTTCGAAGCTTTTAATATCCCTTCAAATATCCAGTGACGTTAGTTTTGTTACTACGCAATGTTTCGTTTAAAATTCACAAATTTTTGAATGATCCTAATCAGCGGCGTAGCGACCGGGAAGTAAGGGAAGTATAGATGCCGCACATGCCAGTTTTAGAAGTGCCATGGAGACAAAACATTACTGCATTTATGCCAGTTTTTAAAGGAAAATATGATTAGGGGGCGTTAAAAATAATACCAGGTCCTGAGGGCCACTTGCGCTTGCTAAGTAAATGACGACTGGAGTAAAAAAAAAAAAATCATATTTTCTGGGCGCCACTTACCCATGCTGCGCTACTGACCAGGTTGACAAAACGTTAATATGTTTGTGTCACTTTTTAAAGTCAAATACAATAAGGAGTCGAAAAATACCATATCCAGAGTGCCGTTTAAGCAAGTTAAGCTTCTTATGACGAAGGGGAAGGAAGAGAAAAAATCATAGTATGCCCGAGCGCTATTTACCCTCGATACGCCACTGTCAGAATGTAAAGTCATTAAAGGTTAATCGAGTCCCGTTCCTACCGAAGGGAGTGGGCCTAGGGAGAAAAAGAAGGAATTGTGCTTCCGGTGAGGCACACAAACACCAAAAAGTAGAGAATGGGGAATCATAAAAAGCCTGATATGAAGTATTTCTGTTGTCTCCGTTGCAATGATGGGGATGGGAAGATGGAACTCCAAGGGTTGTCAGACTCGTGTGAAGTGGTTCAAAGTACAGAGACAAGAAGAAGAGGTTAGTTTAGCTGTTGGCCGAGGGGTCAGAGACACAGGAGAGGGCAAAAGAAAATCATCGGAAGACATTACAGTGAAAAACTGTTTAATTAAGTTTAAAGTGTTATAAATACTTAGACTTGAAATCTTTCTACCCCACCCCGAGCAACGCGGGTATATAAGCTAGTATTATAATAATAGTTTTCATACTTTTAATGATGGGTAAAGGATAAAATTAAATAGATAAAGGTAATATTTTAAATATAATGAAAATAACATTTAAAAATATTTGCAAAAATAAAATTGCACGGATTATTAGTCAATAAAAAATTCAATGAAAACTATGACAAAAACAAAATATTTTGACATGCACACATTATTGTTATTCAATCTATGAACCACACGCGATGAAAAAAAAATAAACACAAGATAAGTGACGAATAGGTTTGCAACAGTAAATGCGCGTGTGTCAACGGCCACCCAACCCCTCTGAACGGCCGCCGGGTGGGTTCGCCCATCCCATTTAACAAAAGCATCGGTTACAGATTTACTTTTTAAACTGAAAAATGAACTTGAAAAAATGGGTTTTTTTCCGAGAAGGGTAAAAACTTAAAACAGTCACAAGTTGTATCCTTTTTTTCAAAAAATGTAAAAAAATTATTAAATAAAGTACTATTTTCTCTTTAGATAAGTCTCAAACTTCATTTTAAATAAGAAATATGTGTCAGACTTGTTTATATTATCAGTTATAATTAACAAGATTTAACAAAGATATTAACTATAAATTAATTAGTCAAAAATTAATTAAAACTCTTTGTAATATATAGAATGGCGCATATGCAGCTATTTCTAATATAATACAGAAACAAATATTAGAAATATAAATTAAATGGTAAAAAAAAGAAATAGTATAAAAAAGATACAGAAGATTTAAACAAAATACGATAACAATACACCTTTTTGCGTGCTCAACGCAACTGCATCAAGTAAGTTGTTTATGTTATGTATTATAGCAATATCTTGTAATTGTAACAAAAACCCTTCAGAGCGGCCACCCCCTCTGAGCGGCCAATTTTTCTCGGAACGGAGGGGTGGCCGCTCAGAGAGGTTTCGCTGTATTTACTAAATAATACTGGATTTTTTTTCTTTACTATAATATGAAACTACATTTTTCCACTCAATAAAACATACAAAGAATTTTTAACACATGTGTTGCTATTCACCTCCAAGAATTTTTTATTTTTTTTATTCTTCAATTTATTTAACTGCGTGTTGCTACTCCTCCGCAAGAAAAACATTATGCACATTTTTATTTATTCCTTTTATGTACATACATGTTGCCACTACGTCTAGTTAAAATATTTATTGGTTTTATTTTTGTGCACGTTATATCGTTTATAATTAAAAATAAAATTTAAAAAGAAACTGTCGAACTCAAAGAGAAAATGGCACTGGCATCATTTCATAGAATCACCAACAATATCAAAATTATTAATTTAAAAACCAAACTAAAAAACTGCCAGTGGAAGAAGGTAATTTTCGATATATTTAGAATATTTTCATTGATGCTAATTCAGAACGGTTTGCTGCTTAACATATTTACAGAATCAAATTTGACCGCACATTATGAGGACATATATGAAAAAGTCGCAGAGAGACGACTCTCGATTTTCCGGATTTTTATTATATGAACCATGACGATTCAGAAGTTGAATCAAGAACTATTTACTTTAAAATGAGTCAAGAAAAGTGACGAAAAGTGAAGTGAAAAGTGACCCTGTAGCAACGCTGAATATTGCATTTTTTTTCAGCTTCATTTTAATTATATCTGCGCATTAAACTAAATAAAATTTCGGTAGCAGCTTTTAATTCTACCTTTAACTAATATTTCTTCTTCCAACCAAACAAAATTCCACTTGTATGTAAACATTTCGCTGTAATTTCTGTACCCTCAACAATAATAAAACGTACTAAAACGCAACTTCTATTTACAGTTTTATTTGCTTTTAATTCCAGCTCATTAAAAAAGCGCCTCGCTGTAGCATTACAGCAGACGCAAAATTACAGAGTATAAATGAAATTCCCCATCTCTTCTCACTATTAAAACTCGCCTCACGATTCCGTCGCCGAGAGAGCCGGTTGACCCAGCACAGTGACTTCCCTCAAGGTCAGCACGTGGGCCAATGACCAACTTTCGCCTTTTGGAAAAGGGTAATTTCGACTTTCTCTGTCGAAGAGAAAGTAGAAGCATTTAATTTCCGTATTTCGTGTTTTTTTTCCGCCTGAAAACGAATTTCCGAATTCTTGCCTGCTTTCAACAGCACATTCCGGATGTTCGTACGCGTGATGAGGAATTCAAAACTTTCTTAGTGTTTAGTGGAGCTCAATTCATGCAAAATATAATACATGTAAAGTACACCTCGTCGATTTAATGTTGGAATCTATTTCGTGCATTGCATTTGCTGCTAGTTTTATTCTTTTGCTGTCTGAAATAATTGTTATATTTTGCTTTATATTTTCTATAGTAGTACAGTGAAACCTCTTTAATACCTGGTTCAAGGCTACACTCCAAAACGATGTAGTATCGAATCTTAGTTCAAAATGCCTGCTTTCAACAGCACATTCCGGATGTTCGTACGCGCAGGGGTGGCGCCAGGGGGGGACCGGGGGGCCAGGGCCCCCTGTCGGGGATGTTGTGCCCCCCCCCCCGCCGGGGAAAAATTTTTGTATCCGTCGGAATTTTTGTACGGGGTATTCAACTGTAGTTGATAAATAATAATATGGCGAAAATTTGAGACCAATTTCAATACGCTCGTCCCCCGTACAGCAGGTCGTGCCCCTTTGTCGGGAAGATCGTGCCCCCCCCCTGTCGGGCAAATGGGCTCCCCCGTCGGGTTAACTCTAGCGCCATTCCTGCGTACGTGTGTGGAGGAATTCAAAACTCTCTTAGTGTTTAGTGGAGTTCAATTCATGTAAAATTCAATTTGTGCAAAGTACGCCTCGCCGATTTAATGTTGCAATCTATTTCGTGTCTTGCATTTGTTGCTAGTTTTATTCTTTTGCTGTCTGAGATAATTGTTTACATTTTCTTTGTTAGTACAGTGAAACCTCTTTTAAACCTGGTTCAAGGCTACACTCCAAAACGATGTAGTATCGAATCTTAGTTCAAAATGCTGTAAAATACTTATTTTATCCCAGGATCGGCCTTATTAGATTCGGAGCCTAAATGGAAATATTTTAGTATAACCCCGATTTTTCACCATGTGACTTTCACACCTTTGGTCCCCTGAAACAGGCATTGAAAGGTCGCCGTTTTACTCGGACATCAAAGTCATAGACATTATTCGAAACTGGTTACAATCTCAACCAAAGAAGTTCTACAACAAAGTATTCACCGCTTGGTGAACCGGTAGGACAAGTGATTATGTTTAAAAATAAACAATGCCATTTCATTCTGTGGCTTCTGCTCCATTTTCATTTCATCCGCCCTTATATATTTAAAATTTTCAGAATTCTAAATTTCTTATATAATTGAACATGTTTACAGCGCATTCATTACAATAACCCTTATTGAGTTACCGGCCATATTTAAATATTTCTTTTTTCTCCCATTTCCGGTTGCTCTAGTGTTATAAAGAACTAGCAGTAAGCTCACGGGGTTGCCCGTGCAATCAGGACTTCAACAAAATTTTTTAAAAACGCCTACAATGACATGAAAAAGTTGTGAAAACAAAAGATACACATTATTGATTTTCCCGCTTATTTTTCTTCTCGATAATGACGTTTCAACTGTAGAGAAACAATACAGAGTACGTTAATCCGAAACGATATTAAAAAATTGCAACGCGAAAATGATTTTTATACAGCAAGCAAAATATACAATCGAATCCGAAAATAATAATCGAAGTCATTCAATTGAAGGTTATGACGTCACCTTCGCTCTGCCCCGTCAGCCAATGAAATTGCCAATAACGTTCCAGGGAAGTGTCGCGGGAGGAAGTTCGCTAGAGGAAAAAAATCTTTCAAACTGACCAGGAAAAAATTAATTTAAAACAACGGGAAAAGTTATTTTAACCGTTCTTGTTTTAAATCCGACAGAACCGTTCCAGTTGTATGCTGAAAAAATTGGAAAATAATAGTGTTATTAGAATGCCAGATGCCGCAAATTTAAAAACAAAAACAAAATACGATGGCAAAACTGACTATTTTTAAAAAATTTCTCACAAATCAGTAAATTATGTTTGAAGCTCAAAATAAATTTCATTAGAAAGAAAATTGTTTGTTCTATCCGATGGTGTATTGATTGTTTTTCAACTATCATTAGAAAACATACTACAGCCGTAAACGTGCCAAAAAGGACCCAAAACAACACAAAACATTAAATAAAAAATTTTCTAGATTAAATTTTAGAATTCCGGCTTCGAGGTGCATTGAGTCACCATTACGACTACCTGTGTGCCAAATTTCATGGCTGTAAGTGCGATAGATGTGTCTGACATCACGCACAAACACACACACAAACATTGTATTTATAAGTATAGATATAGTGAAGAATTTTTATTAAGTGAACTTAAGTTTGTCATATTTACTTCAACCCTTGTTCATATATTTTCTATCTTCTTTTGGTTAAATTAATTAAATTTTATGCAACAGCTACCCAAAACATTATCATGACCATCATTAAAATCTTTTTACTGACTTGATAAATTATCATTAAAAATAATAATTTATAGATTCTTTCTGGGGAGATGGGAGGAGCTGCAACCCTTTTTAGAATTTCAGATTCATAAGCATGGTAACAACATTAAAAACGGCTATGTTATTGAACTCTTTGAAGTTGCTTAAAGCATTTTTCCTAACTTTTTCAATCAGTCAATACATCCACAGAACACAGTCTCTATTAATATAAAAGAGAGAGAGGGAAAAAGTCGAATGCAATGAAAAAAGTCGTAATGTCTAGTATCCGAGAAATAACGATGTTTGTAACGAGGGAAAAACATGAAACTTAAACGTTTGATGAAACAATAAAATACGTTTGACTTTCATTATAACAATGGAAAGTGTTCTTCTGAACAATATTTAAATTTTTTAAAAAATGTTAAAATTGGGGGGGGGGGAGATAAGTGAACGTTACTGAAATTTATAGCCAAGTTACCGAACTCTTGAAAGCTGCATAATGCATTCTTCCTAACTCTTTCAATCAGTCAATCCATAAAACACATTCGCCATTCATTTAAAGAGAGAAAGAGGAAAAGAAGACATTTACGATGCTGATATGTGTAGTTGACAAAGGAGATGCTGAGAAAGTGTCAGAGAACGAAAATAGATAAACTAACTTCACTGATAAGAGCACGCGGTGTAGGCGATAGCTTCTATAAAGCTTTTTTGCACGTATCCTAAACAAGTCTTGCTATACTACTTCTGTTATCTTTGTCTAAAAATTTTTTGTTTGAATTAGAAAAGCCTTGAAACTGAGTAAAAGTCATTATGTGTTCATAGTGCGTTAGTAGCAAATTTTTGGGAAAGGAATTGAAAAATTAGTGCAACGTCTCCTTTGTTTCTATTCATATAAAAACTGCAAAAGCATTAAATATCGATACAGCTTTTTTGCATCAGTTTTTTTTTCTTTTTAGTTTATACTAGCTGTTATACCCTGTGTTGTTCGGGATAAAAAAACTTTCACGTATAATATTTTTAATGTAAAAAATACTTTTATATAAAATATTATAATACACAAAACCCTTTTATCGTATGAAATGTTTTTTAATTAAAATGAGAATATCAACTAAACCAAACGATTTTTAAAAACCTTTAAAAGCTAATTTTCACCATAAGCTATTTACATTAGTTAACCTTCTAGATTTGTCAGCAGAAGAGCTTGAACTGCGCATGCGCAGTAGAAAGAGTTTTTAAGTAATAAAAAATTAGATATTTTTAATTAATTGTCACGAAACTTTTGCTAAAATCTACCTTGTGCTTTATAGTATTTGTGAGCAAAATTTGAAGAACATTTATTCAGTAATAGTTCATCTTTCTATAGCGTACAAAAAAAATGGCGTCGTTTCAGTTTTATTTATATAGATTACATGTATAACCTGTTTTCATTGTGCATACAGGGTACCCACTAAAGTCCCTTACCACCCATTTAACTACCGAATGCCTGCAGCTATCTTCATAAGAGTGGTGTCTATGTATGGTAAAGTGACTATGCGCTACTGGATGAAACAACTTACAGCGCCACCTGGTGGAAAACGGTGGAGTTAACGTTATTATCTCCAGAACGGTACGAGATAGAGGAGAGAGTGAATTACAAAGTTGTAGAGCATCATCGATTTAGTACAAAAAGACACCTTGTGGACGTAAATGCTTAGAACAGAACGCTTAAAACACGTATTTGTTTGTTCGCGATTTCCCACACTGACACGTGACAAAGCATTCTTAGAAAGAAAAAAACAACAACTAGTTATCACAAGATACCTTTATTTTCGATGTTCAAACTTCTCTACGTCAGCTACAATGCAGATTGTCCGAAAGATAATCTTTTCTCCTTTCGTTTGAGTTTCGTGACGTCACAGTTTCGGAGGCCGCAAACAAACAAATGTGCATTTTAAGCTTCTGTTTTTAGCATTCATGACAATAAGGTGTCTTTTTGTACTAAATCGATGGTGCTCTACAACTTCGTAGTTCACTTTTTCCCTCTATCTCGTACCGTTTTAGAGATAATAACGCTAACTCCACCGTTGTCCACCAGGTGGCGCTGTAAGTAGTTTCATCCAGTATCGCATAGTCACTTTACCAGACCTAGACACCACTCTTATGAAGATAGTTGCAGCCATTCGGTAGTTAAAAGGATGGTAAGGGACTTTAGTGGGAACCCTGTAATAACATTTGAAGAATTTTGGCTATTGATTTAATGATTTATTCTTCTCAGAAAGAATCGAGAGAATTTCTCAGCTTTCAAACATAACAGTTTACAAAAAGGAATTCTTTACAGGCTTTAATTTAACTCCCTTCCAGTATTCAAATATCACATTTGTAAAGATGAAAATTTGTAATCAGATTTTCACTCACTCCCTGATGCACTAGAGTTCTGAAATTCTCTGAAGTTTTGTGTTCTCGATGACAATAGAATATTTTATTATTTCCAGAATTCAACAACCAATTGATCGATTAATTTGAATTAAATTTTGCTTCTGTATGAAAGGCGCCATATATGGTAATGAATTTGAGAAAAAAATTAATTACAGGAGGCCATTATATTTATAATAATGAAGTATGAAATATATTAAAGACTAAAAAGTAGAATATAATCTCTACTATTAATAAAGGAGAATGTGTGTGCGTGTTTGCGCTCTACAGGACAGACCGCTAGACCTAGAGCAACGAAATTTGGCACAAACATACTTTGGAAGGTGGGAATGTGCACCTAGGAGCCCGTTTTTTGAAATTTTAATTAGAATTTTAATTAATAAAAAATTGAGCTAAATTTTGGCATTTTTCCTTAATAACTTCCAAAAATATTACAGCACAAAAATTATTTTTACATCATCTGAAAATTTAAAAATTTATTTTTTCAATGATATCAATTAAGTTTTCGTACGACTTTTTTCTTTAATTTTAATAAATTTTTAAAATTATTTTCTGGCATAATTTACAACGATACTTTTCATTGTTACAATGCTTTTCAAACCGCTTCCATTGTTTAAACAAATATTTAATTGCGTGTTCCTCTTCCATTGTTGAAAGCTAAGAAAATATCTAACTGGATTTCACTTTCTGCTTTTATTTGAACAATTTTCCTGTGAAATCTGTAAAGGAAGTCCTCAAGATAGTAAATATATAATGAAATAATCCAGTAAAATGAAAGATTATCGTTGCTAAGTGTTAATTCTTTTTATTAGCTTGTTTTAAGCCAATTAGCATGCTGCTAGATGCGAAATGTTCAGCGTCAATTTAATGTTGAAATCAAATGCGCATTTTACGTCAATGTAAACAAGGAACAGAGCAAATGCAAAGCTACGAAAAGAACTCAGGTTAAATGTCTGTAGCAATTTGAAGCTTAAAACTACTTTGTTAAGAGAACCATGAATATAAAATTATGCGTAAGATATTCAGTTGAAATTTTATTTCCGGCGATAAAGCTGGTCGCCGAAGGCGGCTAGTATGTGAATAAAACAAGTTTTTAAAAATACACTTTTAATTTCGTAATAAAAAGCAGAAAATTATTTTTTATCAAAAATCTGGAGGTCAAACAAAAATTATAAAAGCGAGAGACGCTTTAAAACAAAACTAAGAAATTAAGCTTCAACAAATATCATAAGGAACTTCCTAGCCATTCATTAAAATATAAAATTTATTATTACAAATGTGATTACAATTTCATTTGACTTAGAATATTACTTTTAGCGTCTCACGCTTCTAGAATTTGTTTTTGACCTCCATAATTTTGATTTAAAAGAATTAATTTTTGCACTCGAATGAAAGAGTGTTTTAAAAAACTTTTATTATTTTTATTCTAATTCAAATGAATAAATAAAATTGTACTTCGCATTTTAGAACAAAGCTCACCATTGGCTATTAATTAGCCACTAATCATTTGAATGAGACCTTTCACATAACCTCAGAGTGCGAATTTGGGCAAATGGGGACACAAAACACTCTCGAAAGTTCAGAGGTCTCAATGTGGGCAGACACACTCAATCCAGGCATTAAGCATGAGCTTTTATTCGTGTTTTCGCGCGAAGTGGTTCGCCCACGCTTTGGGGCGGCCGATTCCTCTAATTTCCCTCCCGAATTTGCTTTTATTTTAGTGTTCTTTTCGTGCTTATTTCGGGATATTTTTAGAGCTTTTCAGAAAACAGTCATTATGCAGTTTGCACAAGAGCCCGACAGGGATAATGACATTTGAAAAAACCGTCTTTACCGAAAACCTGAAATAGCTTAATATACGAGTTCTTTGTTTTATCAGTGAATTCATCTCTAGTTGTTCGCTTTTCAGCTTTAACGAGAACAAGGTATAATTCAAATAACATAGTTTTTTGCCCTTAGAGAATCTTTCCAAATTCCCAAAATTTCGGAAGACCTTTAAAGAAATAAGCTCTTTGATTCGTAGTAGCTACCAGAACTTATTCTTAATTGCTCAAAAAAATTGGTTTGTAAGTTTGCTCTGAAGCAGCACAATTCTGATAGTGTCTTATCTTCAATCAACGTTTTTTGATCAAATTTTTTTTTAGGCTTTGAAAGCATTCTTACTCACAAAATTCGTTAAAGGAATTTTGAAAATTGCTTACAGACTTGCTGAAAATATCTTTTATTTTCTTGCCCAAAAAGTATTTTTATTGTACCATAAAAAATACTTTTATAATTATATAAAATTTTGCCCATATCACCTGCACTTATGCAGAGGCAGTTCTAACATTTTTTTAAGGATTTAATGTCACCAATTGTTTTATTTAAAATGATTTTATCTTTACAATAATTATCGCAAAATATCGTCTGATATTATAAAGTTTTCATTTATTACAAGATGGCGTTTGTAAATAAACAATGGATAGAACATAAGTTCTCGCTTTTTCCGAAGCGAAATATTTTTATTCTGTTATCCGAGACCGCTGTAAAAACCACGTAATCATTATATCTAACGGCAGAATTAGAATACATAGTAATAATATAGGAAAAACACGCAAAAGTTTGTAATCTATTAAAAAAATCATTCTAAATACGAATCCGAAAAAAGAAGCGAATTTCTGCGAATATTTCTAATATATGATCTTTCAGTTTAAGCGAAAAACCACTAAATCTTAAACAAAAAAACAGTTCCACTCTTCTGCGACCTAAACTAACCGAATTATGAAGCTTTGAATATTACTATTTTTGACAATTTTAGATCATTTTAATGACCGCCTCAAGGAAGATCCTACAAACGAAGGGAGGCTGTTGAATGGCTCAACATAACGAAATCCAAAGCCTTCATAACTCGGTCTGTCTCAGAATCATGGAACATTATTTTTGTTTAAGGTATTAATATATCAGTAATATTTTACTTAATACGATTAATAGTGCCGGTGTACTATATAAAAATGTATCCTTCGTAATTTTGTCCGCAGTACATTTATTAACTCAAATAACGATATAGATATGCTAAATCATACTATGTATAAAATCATACATTGTTTGATTTAATACATAGTATGATTTTTCTGTATACTAAATCATACATTGTATGATTTAGTATACCGAAAAATCATTGAGTATACTGATATTGATATTTTTATGAAGGTATTTTTGCCGGAAGGCTAATAATTTTTAAATCATTCTTGTTAGCGGTATTATGTTCGTTTTTTTCTGAAAATTCTTTTGTTTTTACTTGTCTTGTGGTTGGGGAAATTTCAGGCTATGAAGAGGCTTCGGTTAGACTTAGGTCAAGCCTCTTACAGAAAAATTCCCCAATTTATTTGAATCCATTTCGAATTTAGTCTATAGCCCTTGAAAAAGTGCACTAAAATGGATTCCTTGTCTTATTGATTCAATTCTATTAGAGTTTATTTCGTGGTTTTTACTATTATCAGTTAGTATACTAAGTCGCATTGCAATAATTCCAAGAAAGCACGAAATAAATGCATATCTCCTAGTGAAATCTCTCTACTTTCTAAAACAGTTCTTAATGTATTTTTACAACAGCATTTTATTTTTCATTAATTCCATCATAGAAAGGGCGTTGACTCACAAGAGCTCACTAAACCCCATTAGTATATACATAGGGAGGACCCACAGAAGATAACAAACCAAAAATAGGTAGGGCGTTTATGGTGTTCAAAGTTACGCCTTGACAGAATGATTACCCGTAAACTAACGGTATTGTTATGATATGTCTCTGAATAATAGATCAGGAGATGTCATGATAATGTAGTTGACAACGCTCTTTCCAATCCTGACTTGGAATACGAAGTACATATCTAATTTTATCTGTTACTCCTTTTCTTTCCATAAATTACCATTAGTTTTGACATTTAAATTACAAAGGAACAAAAATCCCTTTTAAATTTTATTTTAAGCGCACGATAGGTTGAAACAGCTGAAAAATCTATACTTATAAAAGGCAATGTTTGTGTGCGTGTGTGTGTGTTTGTCTGCGATGTCCAGACGAATCTATCGCACTTACAGCCATAAAATTTGGAACACAGGTAGTCGTAATGGTGACTGAATGCACCTCGAAGCCGAAATTTTAAAATTTAATCTAGAAATTTTTTTATTTAATGTTTTGTGTTGTTTTGGTTGATTTTTCCCACTAATTTCTCAATAGAATGGTTTCGAATAATTGTACGACAAAAATAGATACACCATCGGAAAGAGCACGCGATTTCCGTTCTAATGAAGTTAGTTTTGAATTTCTAACGCAATTTACTGAATTTTGAAAAAAATTTTAAAAATACCCAGTTTTGGCATCGAGATGTTACTTTTGATTTTAAATTTGTTGCATGCGACTTTCTAATAACACTATTAATTTCAATTTTTTTCAGCTTATAACTAGAACGGTTCTGTCGGATTTAAAACAAGAACGGTTAAAATATCTTTTCAAGTTTTTTTTTAAATTAATTTTTTCTGGGCAATTGAGAGTTATTTTTATGGAGAGAGTTCCTCGCGCGGCACTTCTTCCGAACGTTGCTGGCAATTTTGATTGGCGGA
>BGPR01002311.1:7884-21598 GCA_013235015.1 Araneus ventricosus
AACTTTAGTTGTCCGATTTGCCCATTTTTCTTGCCCAAAATTAGGTGCCCGATTTTCCAAAAACTCAAGAATCCATTATTAATTTGTTTGGAAATGTATGGAAACATACAAAAGTTAACTCGTTGGTCTTTTAATCGGCATCGGTAGACTATCTACTGATGCACCTACATGGACTTTTCAGTTCGGGTGAAGTAACTTGCTCTCTCCGTTCAACTTCAGTTGTCTGATTTGCCCATTTTTCTTGCTCAAAATTAGGTGTCCGATTTTCAAAAAAAATCAAGAATTCATTATTAATTTGTTTGGAAATGTATGGAAACATACAAAAGTTAGCTTTCTGGTCTTTTAATAAATATGAATTCTAATAAATAAATATACAAACGGTAGGCATGGCTGTTTTATCCATTGTGCTAATTGGGCTGTAGTCCAGGGGAGAGATATTGATCCAAGGGCGCGTAGAAATTTTATATGCCGATTTTATTTCAATTTTGAACCAGAAAATTTTAATTGTATTTTAAATATGTAAAAAGCAAAAATAGGATTGGGGCTTGTAACTAGGCATCCGTTTAAATACTAAGTATGCTATTATATTCTTGAAATTAATAAATATTTAGAAGAGATTGAAAAAAAATCTTTTTATACATGGCAACCGTTAAAAATATTCATGTACACGATCAGGGGTGAAGAAAATTGACTGGCAAAATCCTATTTTGATTTGCAAAATTGTAAGGCGTTAATCACAGAACAGGTATCATTTTAACTCAATTTTATTATTAATTGGGTAATTCCGTTGGATAATTCCTAGTTACGGTTCTGATGGGGCGCCTAATTATCCGAGACCAGGGCGCTAAAATTTGTTAAAACGGCCCTGGCAGTAGGTGCATTGTGTCTTTGACACCAATGCGAAATCACAAAATATTGCTGAAGGGAGTTCACGGTTTCTTTTCAATATGTCTTTTGACATATGAACAAATGGCAATGATGTATCTCCATCAGTTTTCGTTGTTTATGTTCCTAGTTTTCTCATTGTTTACACAAGTAATATTATACCTGTAATAAACTTGTTCAAAAAAGATTATACTAGTAGTTCTGTGGAGGCCACTCGTCTACCCCTTCCCCCCCAAAAAAATTAAGATATGTTCTTCATAGCAGTTTTTAAAGGTTTACCCAATGTCGTCATTCGTTTTGGAGACAATATTGTTTCCAGGGAGACCAGACGTCTATCTCCCAAGGAGGTTCCTTCTTTATCTCCCAAGGAGGTTCCTTCTTTATCTCCCAAAGAGGTTCCTTCTTTATCTCCTAAAGAGGTTCCTTCTTTAGCAGGTTCCTTCTTTATCTCCTAAAGAGATTTCTTCCCAAGCAGGTTCCTTCTTTATCTCCTAAGGAGGTTCCTTATTTATCTCCTAAAGAGGTTCCTTCTTTATCTCCCATATATACACTCTCGTACAAAGCTATATTTACCAATCAATATTGCACACATAAATTATGCACAAATTTTACTAAACAAATACATTCATTATATATATATATATATAACTTATAAATAAAGTTTCATCAAAAATGTACTAGAACAAAATTGTAGAAAAGTTTGCGCCCGAGAGTGGAGGAGTCTTCAAATTTATATATCATGAACCGCTTGGCGAGAATCGTTGAGAAAACATACTTTCAAGAAAAGAGATGAACAAATAATTTATCTCATTTATTGTTATTTTTCTTCAATGTTTTACAAAAAACAGATTTCTTCTTTCTTCATGCTAATCACAATGATAAGCGTCCCTATTTACCAGGACGGGAGGTGATATCGTAAATTCAGAATGAAAGCTCAGTTCCTTCTGTTCCATGGGTTCCAGAAAATTCCGAAACATTCCGCTGCCTTCCTTCTTTTAACTTCCAAACAATAGAAAGGGGAGAGTGGTGTAAAACCGGACACCCTTGATTCTGGCGCTTTTATTTTTCCTATGTAGCAGACAGATACTGAATTGCACTCTACTAGTCAAGAAAAAGGAACAGTCACAGTGGCGTGTCGTAGCTGTTGAATGCACTGCGTCTTTGAAGGTTTATTTGTTTTAAGATGTCAACTCTCTAATATTAGTTTGATTTTAAACTATCCTTACTTAAAAATCATTACACTTTTAAAAACCATTTTTAGTCCAGCTTATTATACGTTTAACTAAGGATTTATAAACTATCTAACAGTAAGGATTTACTCCAATAATTGCGCTCTTTTATTTCGTTTCCTATAACCTCTGCACTCGGGGTAAAACCGGGTACTCCAAATGGCGTAAGACAGGAACAGTCAGTATGGATGATTCCTCCGATGAAGACGATAAAAACACATCTGACGTTCATTGTTTATATTTTAATGATGAATTTTCTAATTTAAATAAAGAAGAAGAGTTCATCCAATGTAAAAACTGTCTTAACTGTGCCCACGAAAGCTGCAGCGGCGCGGAGGAAGAAAGAAACTGCTTAAATGTGAATTTTATAACTAACGTAAAATATGCCATATAAAATAAAAATGATTGCAACTTTTCCACCGAAAATCGAGTTTTACTAACTTCCCATAACATTAACATCTGCATCTTGGGGTACAACCGGGTAGATTGACTTTTTATTTTATAAAAAAAAAGTCATCGATAAAAAAGTAACGAAACTGTGACTTTTCTGGAAATATATATTGTACTCCGATAAAAAATGAATATTTTAATAAAATTTACCAAGCTCTATGTCGAATATTTTAGCTCAAACAGGCCTTACCCGGTTTTGCCCCACGTAAAAATTCAGAACCTCATTTGAAACAGCCGTTTGACGAACGTCTTCCTTCCCCAGGTGAAGGTGAGCAGCGACCCGAACGACCCGACGGTGGTGTCGTGGTGGCGGTGCGGCGAGTCCCTGCGCCCCGTGGCCGGGCACCGCGAGATGATCGAGCACGAGGACGGGTGGCACGAGCTCATCCTCAGCAACGTCACGGAGGACGACGAGGGGGAGTACGAGTGCAGGGCCGAGAACCACCGGGGACACAACTCCTGCTTCGGATCCCTCTTCTACTACCAGGAAGGTGAGCGGCTCTTATTTTCAGCCTTATGCGGGGTTTACATGCCAACAGTAAAACTGACAGTAAGAGATGACGCATGCGCAGAATCATAAAAGTTTTAGCCGGGCCACGGCAAGTCTCTGTCCGAACTTGACAGCGACATTTTACTGTCGGTTTTACTGTTCTGCGGGGTTTACATGCCAACAGTAAAACTGACAGTAAGAGATGACGCATGCGCAGAATCATAAAAGTTTTAACCGGGCCACGGCAAGTCTCTGTCCGAACTTGACAGCGACATCTTACTGTCGGTTTTACTGTTCGCGAGTAAACCCCGCTTTACAAGTGACGGGAGGCGGCCCGAGACCCGGGCAATTGCCCGTGGAGCACAAGCAGGATTAATGAATGGTTATCATGAATTTGGTTTTGCTTTTCATAAAATGTAGTCAATTCTCTTTTTTACAGAAAAAACGTTATTTAGTTATTTTGAGTTTTAATTAGTTTTAATATGTAAATTATTTTTAGCTGAGAAATTTAATTATTGTACTTCAAATTTTTCATTACTTATTAGAATCTTTTCCATTTTTTAAAGAATCTTTTTATTTATCATTTTTTAACACTTAAATATAAGGGATTAACCCGAAGTTCATTATGTGCAAAAACATCCTGTACATTTTCGTTTTGTGTATAAAGAATTTAAATTCAGTTATACTAATTAATCTGTTCACTTTTTGTGTTTTTAAATTCATTTCTTTGTCCTCATTGCAATTATTGCTTTCAGCTTACAAAAATTGAAATGTTGAAAATGTCATCCTCAATGCCTTATTATTAATAATACAACATTGGCGAACCATCTGGTCGCCGTAGGCGGCTAATCTTAAATAAAGCTGAAATTTCACCATAGTAAAATTAAGTCATCTTTGCAGGCAAAACATGCATATTTCTAAGTAAAAGTTTGACATTTAGAGTTTAGACATTGTAGAATTTTAAAAATACCTTGTTTCGGGGGGCGCCATATTTTTGCCTTGCCCGTTTGGTAAAGTTATTTCGGGCCGCTTCTGCAAGTGACGCCTGTGCTTTATAAGTGATAGGGGAACCCAGGGCAAAACGGAATACTTAAGTTTTGGAGGGCTGTAAAATGGTAAATAATACTCAGAGACGTTTGAAAATGCAATTTTATAATGTTTATTTACTTGCTCACACATAATGCATTTAAAAACTAATCTATGATGAGTACTTAATTTGTTATTCACGATTTAATAAATTTTGTTAAATAGTCCGGAGCTGGGGCAAAACGGAAAACGGTTTTATGTACTCTTTTAAAATTCTTAAATATGGATTGCTTTCTTGTGACTATTCAACATACACTGCACACAAAAGGCACAAATGGCAAAGGCAACCATTTTCGCCTTCATCCCTTTCTGGTGGTCCCCCTAATTGCCCTCGTGACCGAATCTTCACTGTAATATGTATATGATACTCTATTGAATATCACACGATTCTCCAGAACTGATTTCGAAACATAGTTTTCGTTTTAATTGCAAATTTCTCGCATTTTACGAAATGTTCCTTAACTTTCGTATGCCAGTGTATTATAAGTTATATTAAATATAGGAAATCTCAATAAAATTACTTCAGACATGATACCTGTAATTAAAAATTAAACAAAAGAAAAGTAAAGTCAGCGACAGAACTCACAATGCATCTTCGTCATCACTTTCCACATCGGCAATAGGCAAATTACCCTGGGGCAAAACGGAACCCGGTGCCGTTTCGTCCCAAGTGCAGAGTTCAACAAAGAACTACGGTAAGTCTATTCTAGAAAAGAATTTGGAAGCCCTTCTAAGGAGGGTGCCATTTTTTTTTGTCTTGACCAAATCAGATCGGCAATACTTCTAGACCATCTTTCGATGGCAATTTTTTTTTTCTTTTTTGATTACGAATTGAAAAGAACTTTGGACTGAATAGGGGATAATAGCCTTTGTAGCTGAAAATCCCCAAAACCCATTTTCCAAATTCAAAGTCTATTCTAGAAACTAAGGAACTACAATACCAGTGCATGAATGAACAGTCCAAAGAGTAATATTAACGAAAAGTCAGTGCTTATCCAAACATAATAATAACTTATTTGAATTAACTTAGGAAGAAAATCACATTATTATGTTCAAAAACGGGGAACTCTTCTAAACTATGCGTAGTAGCCAACTCTCATGGACATGGAGAGTTCAGTCATGTGCAGTAGGGTGTGTTATCAAATTCCAGGAGTTTCCATTAATTTGAGCAACAAATTGGGTAAAAAAATGAGGGGTTCTCTTTCGCCCCGTAGTTCTGTTTTGCCCGGATTCCCTATGTGTTGCCTAATGCCTCATATTCAGGGCCAGATTGAGCCTGTAGAGACCTTTAGTCAATTCAAGTTTCGGTACCCGAATTCAGAAATCAGATATTTTGTATTGGTTTTAATTTAATCTCTATACAAGCAGTTTTTAAGTAAAATATATCATGACTAGCCGCCTTCGGCCACCATCTGGTTTGTCCGTTTAAATTAGTTTTTACTTTTGTATTTTATATTAATTATAGCATTCCCCGTCGCGGTTTCACCCGCGATAACTCAGGAAAGATGAACAAAAAAGTGAATATTTTATTATATTTGGCAGATAGTAAAATATATAAAGACGTAAATTTTAAAATGCCGGCGATACAATTCTGTATGATGCATCACAGCTGACGAAATTTAAAAACTGCGTTTCAGATAACTCTCAGTCAATTAATCTATAACTCATCGGTAGAACGATTTTATTGCGGAAATACGGTAAAATTTAATGTAATTTTAATTAGTTAAAATTCTAATTAAATTTTGAAAAATCCTTTCTTACTACGTAGTAATAGTTAATTAGATGTAAATGGCCTGCTTTATAAATGTTTAGAATAATAAAGATCTTTCCCGAGTTTCCTCAAGGCATCCATTGGGCTGTAGTCCAGGAGAGCCTAAAAATTTACTATATCGATTGTATTTAAATTTTGAATGAAAGAATTTTTAATTATAATTTTAAATATATTAAAAGATGCAATTATAGGGATTATCACTAGACAGCCATAGATTATACGCTGAAGAGAGAAAAAAAAAAACTAGTACAGGCGTGCATATGCAAATAACGGAGATATACAACCAATCATCGTAACCCGATGCGGTCTGCAACGCCTATATAAGACAACAGATGTCTGACAAATGCATTAGATCGGTTCCTGCTGCTGCAATGGCGTGTTTTCAAGATTTAAGTGACTTTGAACGTGGCGTTATAGTCGGCGCACGAGAGATGGGACATAGCATCTCCGAAGTAGCGATGAAATTTGGATTTTCGCGGACGACCATTTCACGAGTGTACCGTGAATATCGGGTATCCGGTAAAACATCAAATTTCCGCCAGCGGTGCGGCCGGAAAAAGACCTTGAAAAAACTGGACCATTGACGTCAGACGCGAATCCTTAAACGAGACAGACGTACAATACTTCCTCAAATTGCCGCTGATTTCAATGATGGGGCATCTACAAGTGTCACCGTGCGAACTGTTCAATGGACCGTCATTAATATGAGTTCTCAGAGCCGAAGGCCAACTCGTGTACCGTTGTTGATCGCACTGCACAAAGGTTTACTCCTCTCCTGGGCCCGACAACACTATCATTGGACTGTTGATGGCTGGAAACACGTTGCCTGGTCTGACGAGTCTCGTTTTCATTTGTATCGGATGGATGCACGTGTATGAGTATGGAGACAACATCATTAATCCATAGACCCTGTTTGTCAACAGGGGACTATTCAATGGTGGAGCCTCTGTGATGGTATGGGACGTGTGCAGTTGCGTGATATGGGATCCCTGACACGTCTAGAGACGACTCTGACAGCTGACAGGCACTTAAGAATCCTGTCCGATCACCTACACTCATTCATGTCCATTGTGCATTCCGACGGTATGGGACAATTCCAGCAGGACAATGCGACACCCCACGCGTCGAGAGTTGCTACCAGTGGCTCCAAGAACACTCTTCTGACTTTAGACACTTCCATTGGCCACCTAAATCCCCAGAGATGAACATTATTGAAGATATCCGGGATGCCTTGCTACATGCTGTTGAGAAGAGATCTCCACCACCTCGCACTCCTATGGATTTGTTGACTGCCCTGCAGGATTCATGGTGTGAATTTCCTCCAGGATACCTTCAGACACCAGTCGAGTCCATGCCACGGCGTTTTGCGTCACTTCTGCGTGCTCGTGGGGGCCCGACACGATATTAAGAAAGTGTACCAGTTTTTTTTTTGGCTCTTCAGTGTATAATGTTACGTAAACATTTGAAGAAATATTCATACAGAGTCAATCAGTGTGAAAATCATAAATTGTGCGTGTAATAGAAGTAACCCGCATTAAAGAAGCTCACTTGTAAGATCTTGTTTTGTAAAACTGAAAAGCGTTAATTGGAGAACAGGAGACTTTTATTTTGTTCCTCAGTTATTTTATTAGGTAGACATTTTTGTTGGGATATAAGCTGTAAAATTCCTGTTATGGTTCTGATGGGGAGTCAAATTACTCCAGCCCAGGCGCTTAAATTTGTTAAGACGTTCCTGTCTTTTTATATCGGTGAAATGGCTTTTTTTAAACGCGTTCGATATATTTCTTATAATAATAAAGAACTTTTTCTGTGAACAGGAGGTGGCACGATGACTGATGTGACCATGGAAGGAATGGCGGCTGAAGGTGAGACTGTTTATAATTTTAATAATGAATTGGCTCTCTTCTTCTATGCTTATAAAAGGCAATGTTTGTGTGTGCGTGTGTGTGTGTGTGTGTGCGTGTCTGCGTGCGATGTCCAGACAAATCTATCGCACTTACAGCCTTGAAATTTGGCACGCAGGTAGTCTTAATGGTGACTCAATACACCTCGAAGCCGAAATTTTAAAATTTAATCTAGAAAATTTTTTATTTAATGTTTTGTGTTGTTTTGGGTGATTTTTCTCACTAATTTCTCAATAGTATGGTTTCGGATAACTGTACGACAAAAATAGATACACCATCGGAAAGAGCACGCGATTTCCTTTTTTAATGAAGTTAGTTTTGAATTTCTAACTTAATTTACTGAATTTTGAAAAATAGTCACTTTTATGGTCATTTTTTATTCGGATTTCTTGAAATTCTCGCATCCTTCTTTCTAACAACGCTATCATTTTTAATATTTTTCAACTCATAACTGGAACGTTTCTGTCGGAATTAAAACAAGAACCGTTAAAATACCTTTTCCCGTTTTTTTAAATTAATTTTTCCCTGAAAAGTATAATCAGTGTTTTTGCTAGCGACCACTCCCAACGACATCTCCTTCAGAGTTCCCCCGACTGCATTATTGCAATTTCATTGGCTGGTTACGTGACATTCCTTTTTCGCGGCAGGTGACGTCATTACTTTCGCGTTCTACTAGGAGATGATTTATTTACTCGATGACTTCGATTATTATTTTTTAAGCGTGTCTTAACTTATTTCTTTGCCTTTCATACTTTGCCTGCGGTGTAATAAATATCATATTGTAATTTTTTAACATTGTTTTGGATTAACGGTACTCGGTCGAGAGGAAAAAGAAGCGGACAAACTCAATAATATATATATTTCTGTTTTGATTTCGTTTTTAAAACTTTCATTTATGTAATTGTATGTGGGCTTTTTTTTATTTTGTTGAAGTCCTGATTCCACGGGCAACGCCGTGCGCGTACTGCTAGTATTACAAGTTTATAAGAATTTGAAGGCATGACCAGGCAAAAATTCCAGCAAAATTTGAATCATGCAGTGATTTAATAATTAATTGTGATTTTTCGAAATTTTGGTGCAAAGTTACCTCATAGGTGGGGATTCTTCGCACTGGTTATTTTTTTCAGTATATTTGAAAAAAAATTCACTGGATGCAATTTTAGATATTTATCATTGAAAGCCTGGATGGAAATATACAAGAAAAGTAAATTTTATAAACACCTGATTATAATTAACAATTTTACCCCATTGTATCCGGTCAAATCAGGATGAAGTTTTAGAAATCCTTTTATCCAATTATTGCCGGTGTTATTAATATATCTATCTACTAGCTGAAAGCCCTGCGTTGCTCGGGATCCATATTTTTTCATATACCGGCCTCCTGTTTTTTTCTCCCTAAAAATACAGTGGAATCTCCCTATAACGAAATTGCTTGGTTCCAGTTGAAAAATTCGCTATAGAGAAAATTTCGTTATACGAAGATTAGAGATTTTTGCAGTTATTTAAGTAAATGTTACAAACCTTTTAGTATGTGCGATAAGTTCAAAAATATTTAATTATGACTTTCAATTAAAAATGAAGTAATATTTATTATAAATTTGTTAAAATTATGCTAATTTTTATTGTATAAACAAAATGCTCAAAAGTGAAGACAATTCACCAATTTAGAGAATAATATGAACCAGTACGGATAAACATAAAAGATTGTGTGGCACTTGCGTACAGTGGCAGATGCGTACATGCCATTAACTATCAATCAATGAGCTGTGAGAGTCGGTTATCACAGACGGACTTAATGCATCTAGAAGAGTAAATCTTCTAAATGTATTAAGTTCGTCTTCTAGATCCATTATTCAATGGTGAATGAAATCTACTGTTGACAGACAAATTACTAATCAAAGATTTGAACAATGCAATAACAC
The DNA here is from genome assembly GCA_013235015.1 of Araneus ventricosus. Lineage (NCBI taxonomy): Eukaryota > Metazoa > Arthropoda > Arachnida > Araneae > Araneidae > Araneus > Araneus ventricosus. Next base: position 17,622 of record BGPR01002311.1, read on the forward strand.
ACGTAGATTTCATTGATATATTAATTAATTCAAAAAAATCTCTCAGATTTATACAACGCCAACTAAAATACTAAGAGAGATACTTTCTAGATAAATAAATTTTCGATTCTTCTGTCCGCTTTGCCAAATATTCTTCCCAATAACAATAAATTCTAGAAAATGTGCACGAATCACTGACTGAACACCTCTTGTCGATGACCAACAGTTGATTGATTAGACATTAATGGCTTGTACGCAAATGCTACTGTACGCAAGTGTCACAATACCACATAAAATGCGTATTGTCACATCCATTTGCTGTTTCCACCCCCACTCCACCCCGATTCTTGGAATCTTGACCCGTAGAAATGTTGCTCCCTCTGTAGAAACCCAGGTCCCCACAACTGCATTATCCTTCACATAGCATTCTATTGTTATGTGTTATCGCTGAAATGAACAATGCGAGTGGTTCCAGAAACAGGCACGTGTGAGCGATTTTTTTGCACAGAAATTAGCAACTTTCTTCAAAAATGACAAAAATCGAAAAGATAAAGATCTGAAAAAATTCTTTATAGGGAGACAACCACTTCGTTATATGGAGAATATTTTGAATGTTATTTAACATTCCCATTAAAAATTTCGTTATGGGGAGAAATTCGCTGTAGGGAGACTTCGTTGTAGGGAGACTCTACTGTATTGTCACCAACTTTCCCGAACAAACGTAAATTTTCTTTGAATCCTTTCTTATTGAATTAAAACTTTCAAATATAGCCTTTTTATCGCCTTATAACAGTATGGTTTAAATGAAAATGGTGCTTTTTTCCCAACTAAAGATTTACCAAAGGAAACCCGTTTCTTTGGAGGCATTATTTTAATTCAATTTTTCAAAACCTATCCGGGAGCTTTTAAATTCTCCGCAAATTATTACTTGTACACCCACTCGAAGGATGTGTTTGCTACTCTATAAACTAAATATAATAAATACTCTCTATCAGTACTATAAATAAAGTCAAACTGAAACTCAAATATGGATAAGCATTTTTCTACTCTTTTTAAACAGCGTTGCCATGACAGAAACAAACTTTCAAAATGAAGAAAATATTAAAAAAATAGACACTCAAATACTAAGCCGCACACTGATTAGGATCATTCTAAAATTTGTGAAATTTAAACGAAACATCGCGTAATAACTAAACTAACGTCATTGGAGTTTTGAGTGCATATTAGAAGGTACGTAATAAAAACGGAAGTGAAGTGCATGCTACGAAATAACAGCGGAAGTTAGAAGTCTACCTTGACCAAACAAAACAATATTTTCTTAGCTTTAACCGTGGTAAAAACACGTAAATAAAGGATTTGATGAAACAATAAATTAGTTTGAATTTTATTTTATAACAATAAAAGCATTGTTGCAATTTGAGATTAAAATGAATTTTGAAACGTTAATTACAGTTAGAGAAAAAATTGTACAACAATTAAATTGGTATCATTAAAAAGATAATGTTTTGCTCTTTAAGGTGATGTAAAAATAATTTTCATACCATAAAGTATTTCAGAAGTTATTGGCGAAAAACGTCTAAAAATAGCCTAATTTTCGTTGTTTAATTAAATAACTAAAAATCTAATTCGAATTTTAAAATAATTTTTGCGGCGTTATCTCCCTCTTGTGCTAATCCATCACTGTGCTAAATTTGGTCTCGTAAGTCCAAAGGTGAGGACGTGCATAAGGAACCAAAAAACTAACAACCACACGCACACACATACTTTTCTCTTTTATATTTATTGTTACGAAGCTATCAAGTTGTTTCCCTGAGATGCTAAAGTTGGCGACTTGGCGATAAATTTGGCGACTTTGGCGACAAAAAGAATTTTCTAGAAGGACCTCGAACTTTCAACCTATTTCTACTGGTTTCATGAACTTTCTAGAGATTACGTCACTTCCTACGTAATGAAGCCACTTCCTGTTGAAAGGTATAAAAGCAAGCTCTCAAGCCAAGAGGAGTCAGTTTGATTTTGATCAGCAAGCAAGCTGGTGAGCTAACAAGAAACCTTTGAGCGCTGTGTTGAGATTTATTGGTAGTCTCTGTTGTGAATTTCTACTAGTGCTGTGTTAATACTTGTGCTACATTTCTTTGCTTAGAATATTTGTAAAATAAAGAGCTTTATTTTTTTAAATCCTGCTTATTGGACTGCATTCATGTACACCCACAATACGATTTTTAAGAATATAGATTATCTCACCTTCTTAGTAAGATAAACGTTTATGATCATTTTAAAACCTAGACTATTGACAGGAAAACCGAAGACACTGAAATGGACTACGCATTGCAACGGTCTTGACCTTCTCAATGGAGAAAACCAGGGGATTTCCATGTTTCCTTATATGGATTAGCTTTTTTTTCTTAAACTAATTTTTCGCTTGGGACATCAAAAAAAAGTTTCTGGCCTCTTTATGAGTACCCTAAATTTGTGAAATGGCGTTAAATCAAGCTTCTAGGGTCTCTGGAGAGAACTCTATATACTTATAAGTCCCTAACTTCTTTTTGTACACCCTGATAATAGCTGAAGCTAAAGCAAAGATCGTTCTTATTAGTATTTAATACAAAAATAAATGAAAAAACCAACTGAGGTTGCGTTTTACCGCAAATTTCCATAGTGCAAAGAATCCCCCCTTCCGGTGCAAAGTTACCCTAGGTCAGAAAAAAATAAATTACAACTTAAGTAACAAAAGTAATTGGCATCCAAAGCAACAGAATGAAAGCTAGGTTTATTATCTTTCACTTTTAAATGCACTTTCCTTCAGAAATACCATATTTTCTTCATCAGAGACAGATTTTGCAGCACTAAAATTTTCGGTGAAGAACTGGCTAAATGTTATGCTCCTTCTGTAACCTCTTGAACGATTGTTATGTACGTTTTAGGAAGGAAATACACTAGTCAGTGTTGCCGAGAAGCTAGGAAAAATATCTCAGTACCGTACCTATAATAAGTTGATCTCTATTTCAATTTTCAAAAAACTTTTACACTGGTGCAAAGTTATCTCCACGAGTGCAAAGTAACCCCGTCCTACAAACCCTTAGTTTGTAAGATAAGAAAGGAATATATACAACAGATAAAAAAGCTCTTGTATACGAATAGAAACGAATGGGCTCAGTCTAGTCATTCATAGTCTGAGTATTCCATGGTTCCATATTTTTCATGGTGAAATCTGTTGTCATAATAACTTGGCATTTATTTTGAATACAGGCACATACAATTTATTATCATTTCTTCGGTGTATAATTTTTTTGTGGACTTGGGAATACAGAAAATAAATTCGGCTAGATTTCGTAACAGTTTTTGATTTACGGACAAGGTAGTTCAGTGCGGGAACCTATAGCGCCCTATTGACTAAAGTTTAGAATGCTATGGTGTTGTCGTAGACAGTCGATACAAGATCCTTACAAATACGTATTGCATTACATTAAATTTCAAAGCACTTATACTAGGGTACATGCTTAAAAACGTAGATATCAAAGTTTTCTAAATCTAGGTATTTGACTTCATAAAGCAAAGGCAGATGTCGAGATGGGATCAGCTGGAATGTTGAAACCTTCTCAGCATTTCCACGAATAAACTTTCTCTCGGAAAATCTGTGTTTTGTGGCGGGATGACACAGCTAAGGGCGGAGAGAGAAGATGGCACTTTTAATAAATAAAACAAGAAAAAAAAAAAGGAAAAGAAAGAAGTCTTGCGATAAGGAAGCTCTCGCCGCGAGTTCGCCATGAGATTGAAAGGAGGAACCTCGTGTTCCTGAAGACCCCAAAATAGCAACCACGCGAGGGGCAAGTTTCACCTTACTCCGATTCAACAGATTTCACCAGCGCTCTCGTTTTCAGACGATTTTTTTTCTCCCGCTTTGCCTTACGTCTTTAAGTTTAAACCACTTTGCAGTCGTTTAAGCAGGTAATTGTTGTTCGAAATTTCCAATGAATTCACCCATTTCTTAACTTTTTCAC
>BGPR01002311.1:44080-100017 GCA_013235015.1 Araneus ventricosus
ACCTCAGTGAGTTTTTAAAAACTTTAATTAATTAAAACTTATGATGTAATTTATTTTGGGGGTTGTGGTGGGGTGTTCAGCGATAATAACCGGTAATATTATCATTTAAAAATAATTTCTACACCTTCCTATATTTCAGAAAAAATTATCTTTCAAATGATAACAGTCGAATTGTCGTGTAATTTGTTTTTAAATTTGACAATTTTATTAAAAAATACTTTTATGTATAATTTACAACAATGCTGGATTGAATGTTAAACCAATTTCACTGATTCATCAAATCTTTAATTTAATATTTCTCTTAATGTTTAATTTATTGTTTCTCTTATGTTAAAAAAACGTGATATAAAAATTTATTTTGATTTTTTTATTACAATATAAAACCTTCTTTTGTTGTATTGGAATGCTGCCATTTTCGTTGCTTTTCCAGTTTTTTAGTCTAATTTTTTGTTAATTCTTTGCTACTTGAAATAAATTTATTTTTTAATAGGTTTACTATATTATTTTGATAGATTTACTTTTTCCCCAGTACCATAGAAATATCATATAATATTTGCACAATGTTATACAATATTATGAACACCGAATACCGTAACAAAGTATTGTATTGTATGTATCAGTATTTCCGAGATATTAAATTTGCACAAATAATATAAAAACAATGCTTTCCATAAAAATATTCATTTTAACTCAGGATATCACTTGATTGTAGGTTTTATTTCAAAAACTCCAATGGAATAATTATTCTTTAAGATGCTGAATATTATATCATGCTATACAATACAATGCATACTATATTTTAATTTCTACATTTATCAGTGTTGTTCAATCTTTTAAGGTGAATTTATTCTTACCGTCGACAGATAGCAGCATGATCACACTGTAACACTACATTTATCAACGCTGAATCATGTCCGAATGAATGTCCGAAAAAATATTTTACAAAATGTTTATTTGAATAATAATGTTTACACAATCATTTTGTTTTAATATATATAAAAGGTGGGAGGGATTCAGCTAAAGAAGTTAACCATAAAACAGCTCTCACATATGGATTATCTATTGTTCTGTGGGAAAAAAGTGAGTGAGTGTTATTCTCATCGTAAAATTATGCACGTGATTTATTGTTGCGAATCTTGTATTTGATTTTCAATCAATACTATAATTATAAATGTTAAAGGCGTCTCGTAATACATTGAAAGAGGAATAAATTTCAAAATTATTTAAAAACCTTTCAAATATATTATTATAATTACTTTTAAACCTTATTGCCTTATTTTATTAATTTAGCAAACTTAGTTATAAGAGCTAAAATTGCTTCCTCTTTGACTTCAAATTTCATTTTGAATTCGAAATTGTAACGATAAAAGATAATTTAATTAAAAAGACTATTCAGAAGTAATTGCGATTGCGCATGAAATTTCGTAGAGATCCGAACTCTGTAACTACATTTTATTATCATCATTTACGTTTACTGCTGCAAGTCTCGCAATAGAGGTGTTCGAAAAATAACTAAGTGTTACCCAGAAGTTCAGCACTTAGGAATGAAGTGATTAGTATTTTTCCATGCTCCTAAAATGTATTTTTAAAATATTCAATATATTGTTATATTATATAATATTATTCAATAGTATATATTATATTATTAATATTGAATAATATTATATAATATAACAATTATATTCAATATTATATTATTCAGTAAAGTACAATATTATTTAATATGGTATAATATTATACATATTATATGACATTATCCAATATTATGAAAAAAACATTATACAATATGGAAAAAGTCTTACGTTTTACACTGTTTCAATGTTGGGAAAATTATTGTACAATATTACTTCTGCGAATGTTATAATATTAGATAATATTATGTGCTATCTGGGTTAGCTATGATCTAAAATTGATTTTTTCACTTAGGGCAAATAACCTTCAATGGAAACCATATCATCTATTTATTTGTAATAATTAGGTAAAACATTCAAGTTATAGTCAGATAAATAAAGTGTAATAAATGTAATTCAAATCTGAATTATGCATGGTCAAAATAAAAATGAATTTTCATTGAATTTAATGATATTAAAGAGCCATTCAACCTAAGACTCTTTTAACAATTGAATGTAAAAATCAAAGTCATTAATTTTATTGGATGCAAAACATATTGCCTTAAAATTTATTTCAAATTAGCTTGCGAAAAATTAAATAACTTGGATGTTATTAAAATTGGTTGGCATAAATAATATATAATTAATCAAATGGGCGAATCAGCTGGCAGTAGAAGGCGGCTATATTAAGTATTTAATACAACAAAAGTAATTTAAAAATTCAGAAATAATTTTAGCTCATCTCTTTAAAACTAATTTATCTCCTTAGAAAAGAATGAAAATATCCAAGTTTCCACTCTCTGATGAAACAAAAACAGAAAAGCAACATTTCCTTCGTATTATTTATCACTAATGAAACACCAAAGAACCACTCGTCCAATAAGAACGAGGTACCTTTATCCTTCCTACAATATAGTAAACAAGAAAAAATAAGACCTCCCCACCCTGAAACACAAAACTCTAAGAAAAAGCGCGATTCCCCTTTTCCTTTGAGCTTTTAATAGTCAAATTACGTGAATTTTTTGCCCTCCCTACCCTCTTATAAGCGTCTTAGAGGTTCGAAGAAGAATCTTAAGACAGGCGAGTTCTTTCGTCCATCTATTTTACGACTGTAAAATGAGATGCAAAAAAGAAGAAAAAGCATGTTCTTTTGCCATTTCCAGGCAAGAACCACACCCATGGTCAAAAAAGGGCCCTTTTCGCCTTTCTGGAGGGACCCTTTTTTCCTGCGGCAGCAATAAAATCAAAGTTCCAAGAAAAGGCGCAGGCCCTTTCTCTCTCTCTCTCTGTAAGGGGGTCACAAACAGACACGCTGGCAACTTGATCATTGGATAAAATAACTAGCAACTGCTGTAATGTTTAGTGAGCCACTGAAGACTTATTCTCAAATTCTTTTTTATTTGCACAGCAGATCGTAATAATCTAACTCTTAAATGGTCATTTTTGCGCCCCCGTTCTGCCTGCGCCATTGGCGGGGGCCAATCTCGCCACCCCCTCGGTACGGCCCTGACTTTTTCTTGGAACCAAGAACATTTTGCGAATTTCTTCGTAAAATAACCCCCAAACAGAGAAGCGCATTCTTTGTTTAACGAACTTTTTCTTGTGATCCAATATTTTTTTCTCCCTATTTCTTAAAATATTTCTAAACATTTCAAACTTTCTTTTAACACATTTTATGGTGATCAATGACCTTGAAGCTGGACAATATCAAAGCGAAAGTGCTTGAGCATCAAAAGAAAAAATTTAATTCTTCATGAGGTGGATAAAGGCGTGAAAAAAAAAAGGATATTGCTTTAAAATTTGGTATTCCTCCAAACAGCTTATCAACCATAATAATAAAAAAAAAAATCGTGATAAGATACAAAATTATGATTCATCGAATTCTTGTTCAAAACGTTTAAAAGCATGCGTCTATGAAGATGCGGATGAGGCAGTTTTGAAGTGGACAGTGTGAAAAATAAACACAATACAGCAATGAATTGCGATGAAGACGAAGATGATGAAGATGGAAATGATCACGGTGCAGAAATCAACAAACCTTCGTATGATAAAATGCTAAAATTCATTAATTTTAATATAAAATTATTTTTTTAATTGAAAATACAGTGTATTCCCGGACAATGTTTTGTTTTATTCTTGTTTTCCTTGCAGATTTCTTTTTGATGGGTAAAATATATAAAACAAATAGATATTAATTTACAAAATAATGTGTGATTAATTACTTTTTTAATAATATTTAGTGTTTATGAATTCAAATCTGTTTTGTGTAGTGTAAAGTATTTTAAAAGGTGAATCTCTATTTAACGAATTTTCCATATAACGAACTTTTTTTCGGGATTTAGCGACTTCGTTAAACAGAGGTCCGACTGTACTTCTATAATGCTTCTATTAAAATAAGTAGGCAATTCTATTTTTCCTCAGAAAAATAAGCTGAGCATGGAAATCTGATTTTAATCAAGTACTCGTACAAATAACTCCGAAAAACATTCCCAGGAACAAGGTTTATGTTTATGTGTGAGCACTCTCAGAAAAGCAGTCTCGAAGTATTTCTTGAACTACACAATTATCTGAATTACTAAAATAATAATAATCGAAATCAATAAAAAAAATCAAATTCACACACACACACACACACACACACACACACACACACACACACACACACACACACACACACACACACACACACACACACACACACACACAATAATAATACACACACACACACACACACACACACACACACACACACACACACACACACACACACACACACACACACACACACTTTTTTTTGAATTATGGAATAATCTGAACACAAGTTTTAGAATGATCCGAATTCATTCGCAATCTTCTGTAAATACTTTACGGAATAATTTTTCAAAAATGTCCCTTTTGTATGTGACTTTATACACCTAAAACTTCTAAATGAATAAAGAAAGGAGAAATAAAATGTTTTCAAATAGGTTTAGGTCCTAGTACAGTGGTGGGAAACCTTTCTGTGCTGAAATGCCTCTTTAAATGTCGTCAGTTGGGCAAAAGGCCTCACGGGCAGAATTTTAAGGGTTATCGTTCGGTAATTAATTATATATGACACTCAATTGCATTAGTTCAGTGGAAATTGTAAATAACTGGTATGGCCGCAGGTTCTCCACCCCTGTACTAGTGCGTCCCGTCCCCATTTATCCTTGCTAATCATTGTTACTGAAAACCTTTTCAGCATATTTTCAAGGTAGTCATATATAGTTTGGTAAGCAAGTATCTTTCTCTTATGCCAAGGTTGGATTAGATTAACGTCCCGTTTTGAAGCAACACGAGGGCTTTTTAGGGACGGACCTCGTAATTTTGAACCGCGGTCAGATGACGAGGACGACACCTGAGCTGGCACCCCTCTCTCCAAACTTCCACGCCAACGGGAGGACGTTTGGCCACTACGCATGATTTAGCGTGCAAAAGGCCCCATACATGGCGAATCTTCAGTGGAATCGCATCTTTCTATTATGATTCATTATTAGTAATAAAAAGTGATTAAGTAATCATCTAAAATATACAGGGTGTCAATATGCAACAAATATACAGAGTGTCCGAAAATTGTGGGACACATTTCAAAAATTAATAAAAAAAACTAACAATGTTACAACTACGTTTTTTTTAAATGAGAGAGCATATAAAAAAGTTTTTTTTTCAGATAGGTAACGCGGTGTTACGGCTTTCCAAATTTGCTACAGCTACAGAATTCCGTCGATCGGCAGAAACCAATGCGCTTTTTCTGGTTTCCTTCTTTAGTTTTTCTTGAATATCTCAAAAAATATTCAGTTTTCAATGTACTTGTGAATTAACAAATTAAAGAGCGTCAAATTCCCTACAAATACATGCTTTTATTTTTCTTCTAGCTTTAATATTTTCGCAAATAATGGCTCTCAAAAATGGGAGGTTTTCAATAATTTACGGCGACCTAGAATACCGAAACGGCGCGTTTCCTATCTGTAAAAAACCCTTTTGAAATGAGCCTTCATTTGGGAAAAAAAAAAAAAAAAAAAAACGTAGGTGTAACATTACTAGTTTTTTTTTTTTTATTATTATTATTAAGTTTTGAAATGTCTCCCACAATTCTCGAATATCTTAGTTCTGAATCAGGCAATAGATGGCAGCATGTGCTGCACTTTTCTGCTCGCACAGTCGTATTCAGGGCAGTTTTTGTTCTTTTAAATATCTGGAATAAAGTTATCGAAATTTAATCATAATTTGAACCATATTCAAAATTTAAAGACCCTTCAAGTTGCTCTCCTTTCTGGATTAGCGAATGATTCATTTGCATCAACATTCCATGATTTTGATGGAATGTTGATATTAAAAAGGGCGTGATTTAAAAATGATGATGCAACACATTTGACCTAGAAAAATATTTAAATTGTAGCGAAGTAAATAAAGGAGAAAATTAAATTGATTCAATAAATTACATATAAAATTATGAATATTATTGCAAAATACCATAGAACCTGTTACGATTATCATTTTTTGCGATTGACGTTTGCGTGTGGCTCGGTGGTCTAGGGGTATGATTCTCGCTTTGGGTGCGAGAGGTCCCGGGTTCAAATCCCGGCCGAGCCCGATGCTTTTTTTTTTTTTTCGAGTTTGGGAGAAAGTTAAATAAACATGTGAATTGTTATTAATGATTAAACAAAAATTGTCATAGAATTTCGAACTGGTCCATTTTTCTATAATTCGTGTAATTTATTATAAAAATTTTAATAATATTTATGCATACGTAAGCTTCAAATTCGAAACAATTTGCTATTGAAAATTTGAAATTTTGAAGGAATTTTTGCGTCGTAATCGTTACAGAAAACGACGAAATCATATAAAAAAAAGTAGAAAATTCGTTTAAAACAGAATAAGCGAGAAATTTTCTATATTAGAAGCTTATGTTATGAACATCTTTTCACAGGCTTCAATTCAAACTTAATTAATTCGAATATGGCTCTGTAAACAGAAAAAGTAATGAACATTAATCGATATTGAACAGAAAGTGTTACATGTATTTCTCTCACATTTTTTTTTATACATCGGAGATTTTAAATAAATGTTTATATGTTAAAAGCAACTCTTAAAAATTAAGGGATACAACTTAGAAAAATTTATTTAAGGAATAGTTATAAATTAAAAATTAAAAACATCCAACATCGAGCTGAGAAATGAGGTTTTCATTTTCTCTACTTCGCTTTTGTAATATTGGTTTCACGCAGTTGACGTGGCTCGGTGGTCTAGGGGTATGATTCTCGCTTAGGGTGCGAGAGGTCCCGGGTTCAAATCCCGGCCGAGCCCAATTGTTGTATTTTTGTTTCGCCTTTTTTTCCGAACTCTATATTTTCCTCATATAACTATTTAACTGACTTATATTAGCAAACATATATTGAACTCATTTTTTATTATAATATCTTGCAGATTCTTTTTGTCTAAAATTTATAACTGTTTAGTGGAAAACGTATCAGGAAAGCAAAGAAAATATTCAGTAAAAATGGTGTGTTAATATGAATTCGGTAATCGTTAATGGATTTTATTGTAAAAAATAAAATTGCGAAAGATTCAAACTAAATATATGATTGCAACATGCCGTTGTATGTGCAATGTTATAGTGTTGTAATAAAATATGTAATTGTATGAACTGCATGGTGCTTGAATAAATACGTACGGATGTTTACGGAATAATAATACGGATGTTTTGCGCGTATATATTTGTTTTCTGAGCGATTTTTTTAAAAATCATTTCTATTCCCCATTTGTATAGGGTATCATTGTTCAAAATTGTAATTTTACAGTTTTGGTTTAAAAAATTTTGTTCTGCTGTATGGCCCACAATATTTTATGCTCATTTATTGGTAAAGTGTTATAGCTGTTTGACAAAATCAATCACTGGTCTAAATCGATTAAGCTCTTCCAAGTACAGTCGACGCTCGTTATAACGACCACACATGATAAAGATCATTCCATTATAACGACCAGTGATAGAATCCCCAATTCTGTTTCCCTATGCACTCTGTGTTATTTTACTTCCGGTATAACAACCGTCCAGTTTCGTTTAATCCCAATACAACGTCCGAATTCAGCGGACACTCTTCCCGGTATTTTTCCAAAATTCCTTTATTTTCTACTTTAAAATCTGTTTTAGAAATCGATTTTTAATTGATAAAATTTTATTTTTAATACCAAAGATAAAAAATAATTTGAGTATTTAGTTGGAATCTCTTTAAAAAATAGCCTATTTTTACGGAACTGCTGAGCGTGTATATGTACATTTTTTAATTATATCCACTATAGCGACCACTCGTTATAAAGACCTGTGGGATGCAGAGGGTCGTTATAATGAGCGTCGACTGTATTTCTATCTAGAGCGGGGTGGCGAACCAGGGTTACCAGATCAAAATAACCCCCCACCATCACACAAAAAAAAAAGATAAATTCTCTGAAAACCTATTAGAAAAGCAGCTATCCTTCATGAAAACGAATCCCACTTGATAGGCACATGCTCAATTCTCTATTATTAATCTAAAATTTAAATGAAAGGAATTTGAAACATCCTTGTTCTATTCAGGAGCTATTTCGTTTGAAAGCTCATTATATATCATTTGAAATGTGTAATATCAAAAATTTAATAAAAAAAACTATTGCTAATAAGTAATAGTAGTAAAATATTATTAATAAGTAAAGTAAAACAAATAATTAAATATTGTTTTAAAAGTCATTAACGTAAATAAAGCCAAAAAAGGCCAAACTTGCATTTAAGGCCAAATGAAAATTCCTAAGGCCAAGAGCTTTGAAAAAAGGCCATATTTCCAAAATTTGACCTTAAAAAGACCAATATAGCAACCCTGTGGCGAACCTATGACCTGCGGGTCAGACACTGACCAACCAGGAGTGGCGCTAGCGTCTGCCCGACGGTGGGGGACGTCGACTTGCTGTACGGGGGGAGGAGTGTAATGAATTTGGTCTCAAATTTCCGCCAGATATTTATTTATCTACTAGTTGAATACCCCGTTGCGTGAACGGGGTACAAAAATTTTCCACGACGGGGGTTCACAGCATCCCCGCCGGAGGGCCTTGGCCCCCCCCCCGGTTCCCCCACTGGCGCCACCCCTGAGACCGATGAAGGCTTTTTAAACGACCCACACGTTGATTTTTATGAACTTGTGGACGATGGCTAACTGATTTTGTATCGCATCACTCAGCGGTGTAGTCGGAAAATAAGGAGTGCCGGAACGCTCTAATCTCTGTGACAAAAATCGTTGTTTTAAGGATGTTTTCACAATTTTTCTTTTTTATTTCTCGTGGAAAAAAAAAAGCAGTGCCGGCTCCACCTCACCCCTGGTATCACTGCACCTTTGCATGACTCGTGATAGTCGGTCATAAACTTGGCGCGTATATTCAAAGTTGTAAAACAAAAAGGAGGCGTAATTTTTTTAAAGAGAATTTAAAAAGTAAGAGAAAGAAAGGAAAGGTCAGCTGTTAAGTGTTTCTGTTGATAACTTTTCGGTGACGCCACAGACTCAGTGACCCAGGGGCTGGTATAAAAATAAAATAATGAACAAAATTCGACCCACTTCTCTAAAAGGTTTGCTGTCACTGATCTAGGGTGTCATCTAGTGTGTTTCTTTATTTATTACGTTTGTTTGTATTTATTATTTATGTTTGTAATTACTTGTTATGTGTGCTGTTTGTATTTTATTGTATTTATATTTACATTTATATTTTGCATTGTATTACTTTTATTGTATTATTTTACTTGTTTTGTTTTGTATTGTATTACCTAATTTTTTGTTTTTTATTGCATACTTCTATTATATTGTAATGTATTACTTTAATATTTGTATTGGAATTTGTCTTCCCGCCGACTTGTGACTTACTTTATACCCCTTAGGTCATCAGGGTCGGCGTGGGCAATATATATATATATATATATAACTCAAATAACATTAACCATTAAAACCCAAATAACATTTTCATCATATACACCTATTAAATCATCTTTTAAAATTAAATATAATAAACTATATAACTTAATATTATTCACATAATGAAATACAGAAAGCTAATAATATTAAAAACTATTACTATGAAAACGCCAATCCAGATATGGAATTCCGACAATCAAATGCCAATCGACCTGAAGAATCGATTATGTCACATTATTTCGAAATTTATAGACGCCAACCTTCTGTGAGAGCCAATTGTTGGAAAAAACAACAAATATATGTATATAAAGCTTTAATTTTCGCTTTAATTTTGCTGAAAATCTTCAAGTATCCGTGAGTGCAGATGGATCTCTGTTGCAGGGCATCATCGAGGACCTGACCCAGAGCAGCCAGGGCGACCGGACGGGCAGCCTGACCCTCGAGAAGGAGGACGACCACCAGTTCTGCTCGGACATCGAGGACCTCTGCGACGACGACCTCGACGCCAACATCATTCAGGTGAGGATTCTCGATGACCATTCTTTTTCGAATCGGAATTCAGCTCATTGACAGCTTCTTGTATTCATTGCGAGCAGTGGCGAATTCAGGATTTTAGTCTGGGAGGGGCTGAGATTGTGAGGATCCCGGGTTCTTTGGCTCGTTCACAACTTGAATGGTGTGAATCGGAGACTTCAGATTTGGTCCCAAGATATTTATTCACATTTCAAGATAAGGGACACATCACACGCAAACATGCAGATAAACGAAAAAGAACGATATTTCTATATCAGCATTCTTCCACGGTTGTAGCCTCTAGCTTCCTTCATGAGCCGAAACTCAAAATACTAACATCCTGGCGAAACTCAGCTCACACTATGACGTGACTATCCCAGCGCTCTCTCTCTGATTGATGTCTCAACCCTTCTCTCCCTCTTTTTTTTTTCTTAATGTCTGGATTGGTTTCATTCCCTAAAAAAATTCCTGTTTCTGCCTCTTCTGTTTTGTTTCTTCGACTATAGATGGCGCCATGGGACTAGTGTTTTATTTAATATTCCTCCTTCTAAAAGAAAATTAGCGTGGGTTTGTGATCACTTGAAGATTTTTTCTTCTGTTGTTTCTCATTTTTCTCAACTATGGGCATAGGGTAAGTTTTTTGTATTTATGAAGGCTTATTTTAATGTAGCCAGATGGCTGATAATTTTAATCAATCTTATTAGCGTTTTGATGTGTGTCTTTTTCCTCTTTCTTTTGAAAATATGCTTTTTGATGTACAGATCTCCTTTGTCCTTTGTTTGGGAAATTTCGGGCCAAGAGAAGCTATGTTTGGCGCAATGCTAGCTTCTTACAGAAACATTTCCCAATTATTATTTTGTATCCATTTCGAATAGTTCTTAGCCCTTGAAAAAATGGACTAGAATGGATTCCTTGTTTGTTTTTGGTTTTATTCGATTACCTTTGAGTTTATTTATTTATTTTTTAATTTTTTTGTCTATCTTTGTATCATCTTGATTTCCTTCTCTTCCAATACGGTGTTCACCTTTTCCTCGTCTCCAAACGCAAAGGGTTGCCGTTCCTTCGACGGATCAAAAGGGTTGCCAGAATTGGCGCGCCTTACAGAGGTCATAAAAAATTTGTATCGTCGTGACCTCATGGCTTATGTTAGTCACTACACTTCAACTTTACTCACCTGGCAAAAAGAATTCCAAAAGGCACTACAATACTTCCGATACTTTAATAAAAACAGAATGAAATAACTAGCCAAAAAATGTCTTCCGTCCGCTTTAACACAGCAGAATTGTATAGTAACGAATTCGGAAACCCTCCGCGCTTTTACGCATGCGCCGGGCGGAGTTATTTTCATCAAAATAGGAGGAAAGAGAAGAATGGAAGGGTGATGTTTACATTTTACTGAGCGTCATCTAACAAAGAACTCCGAAAATGCGCTCATATGGGCTCATTGCCTGACACCCCTTCCCGGTGTAAAATCATCTGAAAGTGGTTGTTGAAATCCGTTGCTGAACAGTACTAATGGAATGATTACAAAAGAGGGGCAATTTTCCGAGTTCGACAAGCCATAAAGCAATGTTGCCACATTTTATTTTTTTAAAAAAAAAGAGATTAAAAAAGAGTTTACTTCCGCAAATTTGGGCGAAAAAACGGCTGTTCAATCCAGACCCGGATTATTAAATAGGCAAAGTAGGCAACTGCCTATGGGCCCCGAAATTTTAGGGGGCCCCGAGGCCTCAGGATTTTTTTAGCGGTACTTTCAGAGTAATTTACTTTTTTACTTTCATTTAACATACAGGAACAAGGCATTAGAGTTTATTCAAATTACCGTCAAGTTTCATTTAAATTTTGGAATATTATTCTGACAACATTCCTAATTAATTACCTTCTGCCAGTTCTAATATTGTTTTATAATTCTTAAAAATATGTTGCTTTATTATTTTAAAAAAATCTCCGATCCGATAATTAAATACTATTTAGTTCTGTAAAAAAATTTCATGGGTTTTTTTTTACTTTTTTGTTTAAAATTATTTTAAAATTTTAATTTTTTTTTATACTAGAGATACTGAGACAAACTCTTGAAAGTAGCTCTCAATTAAATATTTCGTTATGTTTCCAAAATTTGCTACTTAAAACTCCTTATACACAGAATAAATTAAACTCAACAAAAATAGCCGTTTTTGAAAGTTGGTAAGTCGACAAGGGGGCCCAAAACTTGCATTGTCTAAGGGCCCCTAATTCGGCCCATGTTTAATCGAGTGCCAATATGAAGTTTTCGAATGAATTGATTCTCATTTCACATTCTAAAGGTTACCAAACAGTGATATATCAGAATTTATTATTTTAGACATGATGAAAACTGATTTTGTATTAGCATAAAAAAGTTAGGAATTTTTTATTTCCAAAATTATTTGAATTAAACTTATTACGTTTAGATTCTTTCATGCATAATTCATTCCATTGGGTTTATGCTGCACACAAAATGAATCTTTCTCGTCTTTTCCAAATCGCATTTATCTCGTGCTGCCATCTGTCGTCATTCTGATTTGTGAACTGTGCTTGATTGCTGTTTATTGCTAAACGGTAGATCAGTAAAAATCCTTTGTGCTTTGAAAATATCATTCGGCTTGCATCAACTTTTTAAGACAACGCAATCTTTCAAAATGAAAATATACAATGTAAATAAAATATAATGATAATGGAGGGGTTAATTTTTTTTACAACATCTCGGAAGACTAAATAAGTAAAGCAAGTACGTTTTTATTTCCAGAAAAATAAACGCAGTACTTGTCCCAAATCAAATCGCCGACTGAAAATGTTTTGTGACAATTTATGCGATTAATTAGTTTTCAGCTAAACGCAGTACATTGCATTACAATACGACACACCCCTGACTTTAGAGATGAACATTTCCGGTTTGTAGTGTGGATGGGTGTGCGTAGGAACTTTATTGAGAAAAAAATACATAGAGTGATAATAATACATAAAACAAAAATATATAAAACAAAAAATGAAATACATAAAATAATAATTCTAAGTGAATGAAAAAGAGACATACTAAATACCAAGCACTATAAAATAATGGTACAGCATTTTTAAGGAAAGAACAAAAGAGAAAAAAAAACCATTACAAACAAGCTCGTTGGGAGTGCCTTGTTACTGTGGGATAGTGACCTCAATGTCCGAGTCACTGTCTGAAAAATAACAGTCGATTCCAGGGTCCAATTTGAACAAGACCACATTATCGGTAAGGAAGTTCACTAGTTGGATGATTTTGGATCTTGAGTATTTGTTGGAAAGGCAGCTTTTCCACCCATGTTCGGTGAGATCATCACTTGGTTTCGTTACGTGGAAAGAGACGGTCGACGGGTGCAAAGGGTCGCCCACTTCCTCGCAGGCACAACGACTTGTGTGATAGAGATTGAACCTCTTAAAGAGATGAATGCAGTACAGGTTCCCCTGCCGACTGGTAGGTCGTACGTCGGATTTATAAATTTCAACACTATTTTCATTCAGACGGGTTATAAAAATTGTACATAAAGCACAAAAATTTCATCTACGCACTTATAATTATTGTACAGAATGTGAAAAATACATATAGTGTACTATTTTGCATGTACTGTAAGCAAAAATACAATCTGAAATCACGTTTTACATTCAATTTTGAGCAGTGGCGAATCCAGGCCGGGCTATCGGGCTACAGCTCCCCCAGAGCCAAACCAGAATTCTTAATTTTATTTAACTTCAATACAACCGTTTTTTTCTTAATTTCTCTCTTTAAAAAATAATAAAAACGATTCAACATTGCTTTCTAGCTTGACAGGTTTTTCTACTTTTCTAGTCATTCCACTTGTACTTGTAGCATCGACGCGGTCGAAGACATTTTTTGGCTAATTATTTCACTGTAATTTTTATTAAATTATCGAAAGTATTGTATTGTTCTTTATGATTCTTATTGTCAGGAAAGTCTGTAAAGTTAAAGTGTTTTGGTTTACTTTAGCGTTAAGGTTTAACATTCATCACGGCCCAACAAACGTTTTATGCCCACCCCCCCCCCCCCCCACTCCGACCGGAATCCTAGATTCGCCACTGATTTTGAGATTTACTTTTCTGCAGATGATCGTAAGTCGAGGAGAAAATGTATTTGAACTATAATTTTAGATTCAATTATATTTGGTGTTTTTTTTAAATCCTTTGTTGTCAGAGATGAGTTCAACAGGTACTCCGAAATAGAGCTGTAAATAAAAAAGAATATACCCTGTGTCCGCCACGAGAACTCTGCTTGCTAATTTGTCTCGTTGACGGCGGTCACATAGCGACGGTCAGTGTTGTCCAGGATATAATATGACTTTATTTTACCCCAGTCATCAGCACTGACTTAACAAGTGCCAATGGCTCCCGGGACATGTAATTGTTTATACGTACCCTCATCATATCCTGCTATAAAATAGGGCACAAACGCAGTAATGTTTTGACTCCATTGTGTCCCTTAAAACTGGCGCATCGTCAGCAGTGACTTAACAAGTGTCAATGGCGCCCGGGACACGCAATTGTTTTTATGTACCGTCATCATATCTTGCTGTAAAATAGGGCATAAACGCAGTAATGTTTTGACTCCATGGCGTCCCTTAAAACTGTCGCATCGTCAGCAGTGACTTAACAAGTGTCAATGGCGCCCGGGACATGCAATTGTTTTTACGTACCGTCATCATATCTTGCTGTAAAATAGGGCATAAACGCAGTAATGTTTTGACTTCATGGTGTCTCTTAAAACTGGCGCCCGGGGCATCCACCCCCGTTTTGCATACTGGTCGCCATGCCACCGATGCGAACAGATGGCCATTAACGTCTTTGATCAACCCTGGTGGGTGTGCTTGTCAAAACACATGATCGGTTATCTTCGAATGCTGCAGTTCATTAAATGTTTCTGGCGTGGACTCCTCCTCGGATTCAGAAACTTTTTCGCCTCCAACGAGACAAACAAGGCCTCAAACCTCCATGATCCAGCGAGAACAATTATTTTACTTTTTCCACTTCTTTTCGCATTAAGGGACAATTTTTAATTATAATACGTTCTCATAATCCCTTTGTAGATAATAGTTTAGTAAACAATTGCAGCAACAGCCTAGTTCTGTTTGGAGGCTACAACTGTTAACCAACAATGTATGGCGTGTAATTTTAGTTATTTAAGTTCGTAAATTTTTTTAGCCCTTTTTCAATAAAGGTTCACGTATACCTACCCAACCGACAAGGAGCCGTCCTGGCTTCAAATTCGGGGGTATACTGCGGTGATAATAGTTCATTTATATGAATATATGAATTTATATACTTCTTCAGATATTTACTTTACAAAAAAATGGATTTTACTTGCATGATGTATCTTCTTCACTCCTACGTAATATTTTTAATATGCCCAGTTTATGCTCCAGACGAGATGTTTCTTGCGTTCTTTTCTTTTACAAAGTTATTAATGGTTCAATTGATTGTAATGATATATTGAGCTCAATAGATTTCGCTGTGCCCGCCAGATTTTTAAGAAACCAGAGTTCCTTTCCAAATTTAGATTCAAAATTTAATTATATTAACAGGTTCTCGTTATATAGGTTTTATACAATTTTGAACACGTTCTCTGATGAACTTGACATTTTTAATATGTCTCTTGGTGCTTTTAAGTCGAAATGTTTGCATCTTTTAAATACACGATACGTTTTATTTTGCCTTTCTACAACATTTTAGATTTTTATGCTATTTCATTTTCCGTGTTCTTATGTATTTGACCAGTTTTTTAATGTTTTTTTTATAGGTTTCAATTTTTGTACTCTGTTTTTGGCGCCGTGTTTGATTTATTTTTATCTTAAGTGTCGCAATTTATTTATTTATTTTTTTTTTATCTCAAGTGTGTATTTACTTTTTTAAACTTTAAACTCTTGGTGTGTTTTTATTAGACTCGGTGCTTGCGTGTTTTGACTTTTTGGCCCTTGCCTTTTGGAAATGAATTTTAAATTTAAAAAAAAAAAATATGACTTTTGGTGTCATGGTGTGTTTTAAAGTATTTTTGATTATGTGTTTTCGTTTTCAATTATATACACGTTTGCATAAGTTTTATGATTTTATGTATTCTCCGTGTTCTACTTTTTGCTTTTTAAGGCATTTTTTTTTATTATTTACTCGTTGTGACTTTTGTTCTTTGTGTGTCAGCACTCTGTAAATGGAGTTTTCTCTGTAGTGTGCTTTTCTTTAAATAAACAAATAAATACATGTTAGAATTATATTAAAAATAACTAAACTATAAAATTTTGAAGTTCCGTTGTAACTACTCTTTGCGCGTTCGAAATGCTTGCCGAGGGATTTCGGTTAAACCTTTCTCTCTCTTGCAGAACATCCTGGGCATGAGCTCCTCCAAGAAGCAGGGCAGCGAGGAGACCCTGATTCCCGAGATGCCCTCCCCCGACCTCCTGGGGGACGTCGCCTACTCCGAAGGGGCGTCCGACCCCTACGCCCCGACGGCGCCCTCCGAACACCACAGGTGGAGGTCCAACCCCAACAACGTCTCCAAGCAGAAGAAGGACAAAGAAGAGGCCAAGGAAAAACAGGTCAGTTGTAGGGATGGGAAAAATCTACCGGTTTTACCCGTTAGAAACCGATTCTTGTTTAAAAATCCAATAACCGGGTAAAAAAAAAGCCGGATCGGTAGATAGGCTCGAATTTAGGTGCGATTCGACTAAAATTTACCAAGTTATGGAGCTTTGAAATTCATCATCTTAGACCAATCAACGACAACGGCTTCCTCGAGGTGTCTGTTGGTTGGCGGATGACTGAAAGAGTCTTTATGAACAGATCAATATTGGCCAATGGATTGATTTTCTGTTAGATAAAATATTTTTGATTTCATGTGGAAGCTTCTGACGTCATCAAAGGTCGCCTGCATCTCACCGCCTTCCAGTTTTTAGAGAAATCGAAAGCTTACTTCTCTACTGTTCATTCTCTTTGTGGGAAAAACATGAGATAGTCCCCCAGCGCCAACCACTGGACCGATTTTGACAATTATTTCCTATGAAAGCTTATGATGTCCAGATAATCTGCCACCCACCATCCTCTATTTTCGAGATATATCGCAAAATAAAACTTTGGCAAATAGTGTTCACATATTATAGTGCTCACATGACCGCGGACAGACAGAAAGACAGACTTCCTGTGGACGGATTTTGTCCAATATTTGATAGAAACCTACAAAGTATGTGTAAAGACCACATACCAAATTTCATCCCCGTAGCTCTAATAGTTTTCGAGTTATCGCGTTCACAGACAGACGTACAGACAGACAGACATGATTTCAAAATTGTGTTTTTCGGACTCAGGGAGGTCTAAAACGTGTGGATTCGTCAAAATCTCGAGTTCTGATTTTTTGACGATTACAATACTTTCTCTTTGTATACTTCGTATACGAGAAAGTAAAAATCAACCATTTTATTTTTAACCACACGCTTTGAGTGACAATTTTATATCGCAAGAAAACGAGAGATTCGAAGGGAGGAGACTTTTCATTTTGTGCGAACTTCACAGAATCGCTTCCTTCTTCGTTCATATGTTTTGAACCTTTCGTCGTGGGCGTTTAAGCACCCGAAAACAAAGGGTGCATTCGCTGGTGAAGAAACGGGAGAGCTCGCTGTTTCTCTCTCTCGATACTTTATTTAGATGAATTCTACACCAATGCAAGAACTGCGCTTATTTTAATCACAAAAGCGTCTTGGTGATCAGAAGAAATGGAGCACTGTTTGGAAATTGGACCAAAATTGTGATTCCAATCGATTTCGTTTCATCTGATTAATATTGCTGGCAAATGGAGAAATTCATAGATACTATTTCAATTAAAGAAGGATTTCGGGAACTATAATTTTCTGTGGTTTTATATTAATTCGTCGTGGAAAAACATAAGAAAGGCGCAGTTCTGGTCCGCGCCGTAGACTTTTCTTGAAAACGTCGAGATAAAATCGTAAAACAAGTGTTTCGTATTAATATGTAATTTAATTATCAATCTCTCTTTAATACAATATTTACGCAGAATAATGGACAGAATAGATAAATCACAAGTTTATCGCATGTAGCAAGGGTCTGTGGAAGCTTGTGATTTATCTATTCTGTAACCATTATACTACGCTGTGTAAATATTGTATTAAAGAGACTGATAGTAAATTACATATTAATACGAAACACTTGTTTTATGCTTTTATCCCGACGTTTTCACGAAAAATCCACAACGCGGCCCCGAACTGCGCCTTTCTTGTGTTTTAGTTAGAGTAGCTTTTGATCTGTTGACAGTATATAGAACTACATTTCGCGTATGCGCAGTAAAACATTATTTACTACAAATGCTCATATTTCCCGTAATATTCAAATTTTTGTATTAATATTTTAATACAATGTTTCTTTTACGTATTGTCAAGTATTCTGTAAGTTTCGTACAATTCGAAAGAAAACTCTGCGTGTTATAATAAAAAGAAACATGCGGAGTTTGGAGTTTTTAATTTAATATCAATTTTTACTTATATTCTGATAAACATTTTTATTGTATCACTTTGGGTCCTAATAATACTCCTCAAGCTCTTTCAAATGGCACCAGAATCAACCTCTTAGCTAAACGCGTTTCCACGCTACACTTATTTATAACCTTACATGAAGATAATTCATAACAATCACGCGCATGCGCTTACACTGATACGATGACGTCACAGGCAAAATAAATACTATACGACAAACTCTTACAGATATAATCTATCCGTTGTGGGATCAACCATTCTTTTCGCATTATTAGTCTCGTAGTTATTAGCGATTGAAATCTGACGGTATTTTGTCACACAAGAATGTTCGACCGACTATCACTGTAACGAGGGGCAAGACGTTTTCCCGTCAAAATTCGTTTTAGAAATTAAAGATCTGAACACCTCGGCAGGTTTGAAATGATTTAGGGGAAAACCGGGTAGCTAAGGTTCGAAGGCCTGTTGGAGCCAAACTAGTCGACATAGAACTTGTCACATTTTATTAAAATAGTCATTGTTTATCGGAGTACAATATATATTTCCAGAAAAGTCATAGTTTCATTACTTTTCTATCAGTGATTTTTTTTATTAAAAAAGTCAAACTACCCTGTTTTACCCCACAGTGCACATGTTAATGTTATGGGAAGTTAGTAAAACTCGATTTTCGATGGAAAAGTTGGAATCATTTTAATTTTATTTGACAATTTAAGAAGATTAGTTATAAAATTCACATGTAAAGCAGTTTCCTTCTTCCTCCACGCCACTGGAGCTTTCGGGGGCCCAGCTGAGACAGTTTTTACATTGGATTAACCGTCTTCTTTATTTAAATGAGAAAATGCATCATTAAAATATAAACAATCAACGTCAGATGTGTTTTTATCGTCTTCAGCGGAGGAATCATCAATACTGTCTGTCCCAGCCTTACGCCACTCGGAGTACCCGGTTTTAACCCGAGTGCAGAGGTTATGAAACCAGGGGGAATGGCCTCTCCTAAACTTTCTCGTATACTGCTCAAAAATTTGTCATTTCTCCTTCCCCTGCGTAGATAAAAAAAATCGAACCTACTGTAACCCAGACTGCAACGAATATCAGAAGGTGTTTCATTGTAGATTATAGTGATTGTAAAATATTTAGGTGAAGAATCATATTAAAAGAGATGGCCATGTATTAAAACTTAGCAATATTTATTTTCCATCACACTCCAGCAAGCTCCGCTAATGCGAGGGCACGAGCGAGCGAAAACAAAGCAGGAGATGAAACGAATCTATCCAAACTCCTATCACAAATTTGTTTATGGAATCTCCTTGAATGACTTGAAGAAAAATCGATTAATTATTAATATGATAACTTGTATTTCAATTCAAATAAAATTTAGGGACGCAAGATGAAACAGCTGGTGTCCCCTTTCTCCACTTTACATTCGTTAGCGTTTTAAGCAGAGCAGTATCCTTCGCTGTGCTTTATTTGGCACCAATCCAAGAATGATGTCCCGAGCTCCTGTCTACTGCCCGCCCCCGCGGCGCCCCCCCCTGCTTGTCTTAGCTGACATCACAGAAATTTCACGAAACTCGGAATCGTCTCCCTTTTAACAAACTTGCAAACACAGAAAAATGCGATCATGCCAGGTTTTCACGAAGTATACAAAGAGAGAGTACATAAAAATTTGCTCTCGATTATGTCTGTGTCGATCGGTCCGTGAAGAAACCAGCGGGAGTGACCTCCCCAAAACTTTATCGCATACGACCAGTAATGTGGGGTGGGTAAACACCCAGTTAGTAGTTAAATATTTTTGGGGTATTTACCCAAGGCTGGTTATTTTGAAAAAAAAAATTATGAATGGTGATTTACAATGAAACATATGAAATTTATGAATTCCCAAAAACTTAATATTTTTCCAAAAAATAGTGTATGTTCGCAATTTTTATGCGCGCTGAGGTGCAACAACTTTATTTAACGTTTTTGAGGATGAAATCTTACTCTAGATATCGCGCAACATTTCAATACGCCTCTGGTTAATCACAGGAGTCCATCTGGAGAATGTCAAAACGAAGTTTCGTTTTGGGGATTGCCATAATTTCCGAAGGGCGTGTTTGCGGCTCGCTACAATTTCCGCCAAGGTCAAACGCCAACCATACTCACTTGAGTAAAATAAGCGAAACGCTCGCCAACACACAGTCGTAATGTGCATTTTGAACTAAATACGCAATTAGAACACCCATTTTTTAACCGATTGAGATGAAAATTGGGTACAGATCTATAATTAATGTTAGCATCCGCGATATCAAGTTTTATTATCTAAGCCAAAGGGCTTATGAGATACAAGTATGCGATTATACAGATCGACAGACAGTCAACCCTTGACGGATTTGGCCCAAAATTTTATACGGACCTACATTCATGACGATAAAACTGTGTACCAAATTTCATTCATCTAGCTATTCAAGTTTTTGAGTTATAGTGTTTACGTGTCTTCGGACATACAGACAGACAGACTTCCCGTTGACGGATTTTGTCCAAAATTTGACAGAAACCTACAAATTATGTTTAAAGTCCACATATCAAATTTCATCCCCGTAGCTGTAATAGTTTTCGAGTTATCGTGTTCACAAACACACATAATTCCAAAATTGTGTTTTTCGGACTGAGGGAGGTCTAAAACGTGGAGATTCGTCAAGATCTCGAGTTCGAATTTTTTGACGATTACAATACTTTCTCTTTGTATACTTCGTATACGAGAAAGTAAAAAGGCGATCATTCCGTGTTTTTACGAAGTTTACAAAGAGAGAGTACCAAAAAATTCACTTTCGATTATGTCTGTGTCGATCGGTCCGTGAACATGATAATACAAAAACGCGAACCAGCTAGACGGATAAAAATTGGCATGTCGTCTTAACGCGAAACTTGCTGATCTATATCACATTTTGTACGAAATCCGTCCTGTGGGAAGTTTGTTTCTCCCTCCGTATTCATGGGATACGGTAACTCAAAAACGTAAAGAGCCTTGATGAATGAAATTGAGCATATCGTTTTAGCTTTTTATTTATTTGTCCGTGCTGATTTTGTCTTAAGAACTGTAGGTCTGTATGAAATCTTGGACGAAATCCAGTGGCGGCTGGCCAGCCCAGAAACAAGCAGTGCTGCAGAAGTTGTATAGGCCGAAGTTGCAGGAAATTTTGTGCTGATAATTTTGGTATATAATGATGATATAGTACTAAAAATTGATTGTTTTTGAGTTAAAAGCAAAAAACTGGGGAAAATTATTTTTCATGTTTTTCGGCTGTAACTAAACTTCCAACAAAAATATTTGGTGGGAAAACCCGAGATTCGTAATCAGCACCCCTAAAAACCTAAAGGAGCAAAAAATTACAACTCCTACAGAATTTGATTTAAAAAACTACTTAACGACTGGATTACTGAGAGAAGGCGAAAGAAGGCCAAATGAGGAAGTCGCGCCAAGCGAGAGCTGTTCCACGGGCAGCTCTCGGGCTTCTAATTTTAATGGGAGAAAGGGTTGCTTATTTCTTCTGACTGAGAGCTCCGAGTCGCCCGATCCTAGGAGGGGCAAAACTCTCTGCAGCTCTGGCCTGTCTCTCTCTTACTTGTTGATTGATTTCCCATCTTCCTTTTACGTTTTTCATTACGTTTTTGCCATTTTCGTTGATCAATGAACTCTCAAAGTGGAAAAGTAAGCCAGTTAGAATAAAAACGAAAATACGCAAGTTTTAAAGTAATTTCAGGGGGTTGGGGGACTGCAGCTCTGTAGCCCTAATGGACGAGCCGCCACTGACGAAATCTGTCTATGGAAAGTTTCTCCTTTTACGAAGCACAAAATGCGCGATTATACTTGAAAGTCGAGAGGAGAACACTCCCGCTGGTTGCTACTCATCATGAAAAAATGCACACCATAGTGGACTGACGGTGTGCACTGGACTCCAAAGGATTAAAATTATTTATTTATTTAAAGGAAAGACGCAACACAGAAAAAAACTTTAATTACAGAGTGCATGACAAAAAAAAAAAACGAATAAATAAATAAAATAAAAAAGGAAAAGAATTAAGGAAAAAAAGAGATAAAAAAGAGAAAAGTACATAAGTTGTAAACGCTGAATTCTGAAAACATTGAAAAACGTACTGGGATTTTTAATAGCTGGATACAGTCAAAAACACACTAAGACTTTAAAATAAATCAGAGGTGACGATTCGAAGGGGGGGGGAAGAGACGACTGCCCCCTATTTTTTGCGGGAAAAGTTAAATTTTTATTTCCTTTTAGCTGTCTAAAATTGAAAATTATGAAAAAGCAATAGTGTCTGAGAAAGCTACATAATTTTGTTGCTACATTTTTCTTTTTGTTATCTACTCCCTGTATTTCCAGGAACTTTTAAGTGTACTCCCTACTTATAACTCCAATAGCCAATCGCCGCTATTGGAATAGATTATTAAAATAATAGTTAATAAATCGATTATTAAAATGGACAAAATAAGATAAACTAAATTATAACTGAATGTATAAATTCCATGAATGATCAAATCGTTTAATATGGATATGAGTTTGTTGTAAGAATACTGTCATCACGAATACAAAGAGCTCTTTCTCTTTTGCAGACTCAAGGAGTGTGGCCCCCTGAACCCAGCGGGGTGACGTTCTACCTGCCCCCAGACACAACAGTGACGACGTCCGTGGACCTGCCCTATACCCGGGACAGCAGTACGACCGAGGAGGAAGCCCCCAAGAGCTGGCGCTGCGCCGACACCCCATTCGACGTGGCCGACATCACGGAAGAAGCGGTGGACGTCAGCACCAGTTCCAAGGACGCAGGTGGGCGATTCAGTGTATCTATAATAAAATCATGCAGAAGTGTCCGTGACGCTCACGTGGTTTTGGTTTGACTACGTGCCAGAGATTCAGACGGTCTGTCTGCAAATTAGGGATACTGTTTTCATTCTGTGGTGATTTAATATCAAATAGGGGTTATGACGGTGTTTTTTAAAGCTGAGTTTAGCAGTTTATTTCCTTTTTAAAAAAATTATGTTGATTTATGGACGCGGAACTCCATTAATATCAAATAGAAGTTGTTCTAGAATTAATTTATTTTTCCACTTCTCGGAGATCTTTTCTTTCGTTTTCTTTGAAAAGATTCTTTCTTTTTCGTACTCAATTTTGAAATTGAATATTTATATATTTTGCAAAACGAAAGTTAGTGTCAATTGATTCATCATTTCATTTTTTCACGCTTTTGTTTTATTTCGTAAGCACTCCGCCAATGTACATGAACTTTTCGACTACAACTTTCGTTAATAAATCTGTGACAATCAGATATTGTGGGGAAGCTAAACGCCTGTCTTGGACGGGCACAAGTCTTCTAGTTAAAAAGATTTTACCAGCGCTGGGGTGATCGGGTAAAGGGCATAATTCTTCGGCATATCGTGCTTGTTACCTGGATCAGGCAGCAAACATCGTTAGTTGAAAGAATGTTGGAATTTATCTTCAAATTTCATTTTCTGGCAAGTTTCAGCCGAGAATGGAAAGAAAGGAATTTAGGTATATTCCTTATAGGAATATTACATAATGCAATGGTTCTCATGACGCGACTTCAGGAAATTTCCTGCAGATCTTTTCCGATCATGACCCATAGAATCCCAAACCATCCCTCGTTTGAGAGTTTGTATTATATACGTTATGGTCAAAGAAAAAATTCCGGTCAGGAGGAATAGTAGTCTGTTGTTATTAATATTAATGAATGAATGACCAATTAATGACATTGATTTACTTACACCACAGCATACCCCCGAACTCGGAGTGAGGCTCCATGTGGGCTGGGTGGGTATGTTTGAAACGTTATTCAGAAGGACAAAGGAAAAAAAAAACACCTTAGATATTTTAAAAAGATATTTACAAGCATAACACAACACGTAACGTAACAAGGATAACATAAGCATTTAACAAGATATTTTTTAGATATTTTAACAAGCAAATTATACAATTTTGATTTATAAAAAATTACAAAATAATAAAATATATGTTGAACACAATAATAAAAAACACTTTAATAAGAAAAATGGAAGTATAGATAATATAATAAGAAAAACTTAAACAATGTGCATTAATTAAAAAAAAGTCTAGATCTATGTTAAATTCCTTACACAGCTTAAATTCACTAATACAAAAAAATGACGGGAGGCTGTCTTTTTCAAACAGCCGCTGATGTTAAAGGCGTAGGACTACTTTACTCGCGTGACTCTTTTGCGATTTTCAGTTTTTTTTTTCGAAACTTCTGTTGCTACCCTGTATCTCTAAAATAAGACATTAGTTATGTTTTTATAACATATATAGTAACAGAGATATAGAGGATCTCCCATGCAACGTTTTTTGTGGCGTATTGGAGTGTGAATCAAATTCCTTCCTGAGACCCCAATGGGAGGAACGTAGTCCTACGTTAAAAGCAGATTCTGAGCTATGAAAGTTCCATCATAAATCTGACACCAAGATCGCTTGATGTGCATAGCAAAACAATAATAATCGATGTATATTGACGAGTCACGTTTTAAAAACCTCTTTCAAATTGCAAGCAATACAAGTCCTTTGATGGAGGTGCAATGCCAAAAATAGAAAGATAAATCGGGAAATTTTGAATAATTTTTTCTCCCGTTGTTGTAAGTTAATAAAATTCTTGAAGGGAGTTTTAGCCATTATAGTCCCGGCTTAGTTGTTTCGACTCGTTTCGAAAACGCAATGGGACTAATTAAGATTTTAATTAAATATTTCCATTGCCTCTTCAGAAAAATGCACTAGAAGTCTTCTCGATAATACTCTATTGCCTTTAAACGATAAGTTGTTATATGTCGAATCGCATCAATGGAATCTATTCTCGTGACTTCACAGCCACATGACAAACGTAACTGCGCATGTTACCTGACATCTGAATACATGCTGTTATAGGCTGTGAATGGACGCCACATCTTTTTTTTCCTTCTGTAAGATTCGCCGTGGGTTCCAAAATTGAATTGGCCCTGCGCCTTTTTGAATCCATGATAGACAAGACTTGTCATAGCAGACTTCGAATACAGTTATAATATTAATAAGCCATTAAGTGGCTTAGCAGGGGAGGCGTTAGATGTCCAGGGGTTTTTTCTTGGTAGGCAACTTGAAGACAAACTATCAGTACGTTTATTTCGCTTTTCAAAAGCAGTAAAGCGAGCGAGTCGATAAAAATACTATCTCGGGAGCTGATCTGAATGGCGATTCTTGCGAAAATAACCGGTTTTCGGTTATTCAGGTTTTTTTTCTCCTCTTCAAAATAACCGGCTTTCGGTTATTCAGGTTTTTTTTCACCTCCTCAAAATAACCGGTTTTCGGTTATTCAGGTTTTTTTCACCTCCTCAAAATAACAGGTTTTCGGTTATTCAGGTTTTTTTCACCTCCTCGAAATAAACGGTTTTCGGTTATTCAGGTTTTTTTCAACTCCTCAAAATAACCGGTTTTCGGTTATTCAGGGTTTTTTTTCACCTTCGGTTTAACCTGGCGGTTAGAACCGCTCAGAATAACCGGTTTTTTTTAAATAAAAAACAAACGCCGTTTGTATTCAAATTTTTTTATTAATATTGCTCTTATAGGAAATCAACCCATTGGCCAATATTTATCTGTTCATAAAGCCTCTTTTAGTAATCCGCCAACCAACAGACGCCTCGAGGAAGCGGTGGTCGTTGATTGGCCTAAGATGATGAAATTCAAAGCCTCATAACTTGGTAAATTTTAGTCTAATCGAACCTAAAATCGAGCCTATCTTCCGATTAGGTTTTATTACCCGGTTATTGGATTAAAAAAAAAAACGGTTATAATCGGGACAAAAAAATAATCGAAGAAACCGGTAAACTGAACCAAAAGAACCGGTTTTCGGTTAAAACCGGTAGCATCCCTAATTTGCCCTATCTATGGCACTGAAGTCGTTAAACACCTAATAATACAGGGTGTCCACAAATGAAGTGACAAATTTCAAAAATGTATAAAAAAACTCCTAAAAATGTTGGAACTACGAATTTTTTTTTAAATAAGAGCGCACCTCAAAAAGTTTTTTTTTTTTATATATACAGGTAACATTCCATTTTGGTGTTCTAGGGGGTCGTAAATTGCTGGAAATCAAAAATTTGTTTAGCGCCATTATCTGAGAAAATATTAAAACTGGAAGAAGAATAAAAGCATTTATTTGTAGGGAATTTTGTCCTTTTCAATTTGTTAATTCACATGTAGTGTGAAAACAGATGAGTTTTCGTGACATTCACGAAAAACTGAAAAAAGAAACCAGAAAACACGCATCGGCTTCTGCTGATCGGTAGCCATTTCATAAGAAATTTTCTAGCTGTAACAAATTTAGAACGGCGTAACGCCGCGTTACCTATATAAAAAAAACTTTTTGAGATGCGCTCTTATTTAAAAAAAATAAATAAATAAAATAAATAATTTTTTTTATTAATTTTTGAAATGTGTCGCTTCATTTGTGTACACTCTGCATTAGTGTCCGAAGAACACGCAGTGCATGCCTGTTTGTCGATTTCGTGTTGAGGTGCATTTTTTATATAACGTATAGAATTAGCATCGTGATAGATTATATAACTGTGGCGATGAACATTTCGTTTCTCTGTCAGGATCACTCCGGCAGTCTCCGATAGATGGCAGCTCGAGGGAAGCGGCGGCCAGAGCAGAGGAGGTCCCGGCCGAGACTTCCGATTCGCGGGTGGCCTCACGGATAGACACAAGCTTTACCTCGGTCTCGCAGATTTCGGTGAGTACTACGCACTGCACTGCTTTATTGTTCTCCATGTTTCTTCTCCTCGAACTCTTTCTTCTTATTTACAAAAGTTTGTTAGGAAAGTTTACTAAATTTCAGAAGCGATGAAATTCGGTGAAAGCAGCTTCGATCTTGGGGGTAGAGAGTTAGGGCCATGTGACGAGTTTGAGTTGAGTGCATAAACTTGTTTGGATTTTTTATTCACTCATTGTAGATGATCATCGATTGAAGTAATATTATCATGTCTAAACATAATTTTTTGAGGTCTTTGGTGACTGTATAGGATAAATATATTCATCTCTATTAACAACAAATGACGAGAGATTTTATTGTGGAAGTCCCTATTCACCGGTCTTGTGTGTATATTGTTCAATTAAGCGTTTAAATTTGCATTAATGATGTATTATAATATTCAATGAAACTTGTTGTTATCACTTCGAAATTAAATAATTATATTGTTTATGTTTATCAGTTGTACATCTAACTGGTCACTATCACTTTAATGTAAAATAGTTATGTAATAAGACATTAAACCTGTGTTCTTTTGCTTTTCGAAATCTGATTTTAGGGAATACGTTCAATCCTATTCAGTTGATACTTTTCAAATAGGAAACACACTAGATTTAGGTGAAAGGGAAATTCGTGCCGACGTTTCGGTAGTAGTGGCGTAGCGAGGGTCAGTGGTGCCCCTGAGTTAGTATTAATTTCCCCACCCCACCCGATCTCAGTCGTTGACCTCTGGGTGTGAAAACATGAAATAAGCAAATAAATATTGTTTTGGCAGTGTCTGGTGTCCGTAGAATTTATACCGCCCCCACCATTGTTCCCTCGTCTATACGCCACTGTTTGATAGCGGGATTGATCGCAAAAATGCAAAAATAAGACTTCATTTCGATGGTTTTGCGGTTCAAAACTCGATCAGAGATTTCATATCGTCACTTAAGAAGCAACACCACTTGTCTTAATTTTTTTGAAATTTCAAAGAAGAAGAAATGCTCAATTTTTCGCACGCAATAACGAATATTTATGAATTTCTTAAACATCTGGTAGTAGCATTCGGTCTCATGTTTATATCAAATGTCAAATAATTCAGAAAGATTCTTTATTGCTAGCGAAAAATTGAGCATTTTCTTCCTCTTTGAAATTTCAAAAAATTGAGACAAGTGGTGTTGCTTGTTTAGCGACGATATTCTGCTTGATTTTGAAAGTTATGAGACGGATGTAAAAAATTTTTTAGCCCAAGTTCATGATCCCTCCCTCTCTCCACCAAAATAATTGTGTTGATTTATAAGTTCATGATCCCTCCCTCTTTCCACCAAAATAATTGTGTTGATTTATAAGTTCATGATCCCTCCCTCTTTCCACCAAAATAATTGTGTGGATTTACAAGTTCATGATCCTTCCCTCTTTCCACCAAATAATTGTGTTGATTTATAGTTCACATCCTTCCCTCTTTCCACCAAAATAATTGTAAAAGTTGATTTATAAGTTCATGATCCTTCCCTCTTTCCACCAAAAATAATTGTGTTGATATAAGTTCATGATCCTTCCCTCTTTCCACCAAATAATTGTGTTGATTTATAAGTTATTATATCCTTCCTCTTTCCACCAAAATATGTGTTGATTTATAAGTTCATGATCCTTCCCTCTTCCACCAAAATAATTGTGTTGATTTATAAGTTTTATTTATATCCTTTCCCCTTCCACCAAAATAATTGTGTTGATTTATAAGTTCATGATCCTTCCCTCTTTCCACCAAAATAATTGTGTTGATTTATAAGTTTATTATATCCTTCCCTCTTTCCACCAAAATAATTGTGTTGATTTATAAGTTCATGATCCTTCCCTCTTTCCACCAAAATAATTGTGTTGATTTATCCAATTCATTACTTTTCTTATTTTATTTTTTTAAACATTCCTGCGAATTAATGGTATCAGGAAACGCAGTACCAGCTTATGTGGTTATTGTCTAGTGCAGCTCTGTCAGGTTCACTGCCTTCATTTGGTTTAAAATTACTAAATTCACTGTTCTGAAATCAATATATCAGTAAAATGGGAAACATTTTTCTTCCGAGCAGTGACGTTGAGACTTTTAGCTATGTCCCCACATAGTGACATCAGTTGTTGAAGAAACACAGGCCTGAAGATTCGATTGAGCTTCTAAATCCTTTCCAAAAACTTTAATTGTCATTTTTTCATTTCGCATTTTTCGCAAAATTTCGTAAATGAAAGTATAATGGACGTTTTTAAAAGAAGTTTGTTACAGTGAAAATTTTGAGATGAGATTTTAATATTACAAAATGATATATATATTTTAAAAAATTATATTAATTAATGAATGACATTACAACATTCAAAGATCTTTCAGGAGTATAACTTGTTCGAGAGTTCAGACTTTCAAAGCAATATGATTTTGAGATTAATTGCAAATTTTTGGGGAAAAGTTTATCAGATATTTTGATAACTTTTAGCATCATGCATATTCAGTCAAAAATGTAGTATCATATCTAAGTTCCAAAAAACATTATTCTTTAACTGATTTATTTTTGTTTTGTAACTATTTCTGACAGTTATTTCACTTCAAAAATAGTGAACATAGCCTTCAATAATTTAAAATAAATAAATAAATAAATCCATTTGGAAAGTAGTCTCATGCCTTAAACGGTGTAATCCATAAAATTTTAACCACACTTAAAGTAATTCATATTTGAAAACTAAAATGACATTTTCCCTATAGCAATCTAAGTTCATTATTGATTTGTTTGTAATTTAGCAATAACAAAAATATTAATTAGGAAAAACAAGGCTAAAATATAAAATTTTTAGAAAATAAATTTTTAACTTCTAAAATATTTTTTAGGATTAAAAAAAATCTTTCTCGGGGTTGTTTAATTTCATACATGTTTAACCATACAGACTTTGATGGATTGCATGAACTACGAATTTTTTCTTGGCATTAATTTTACCTGTGGAATATTTAAAAAAGATTTTTAGAAATTGTAATTTTTGGTGTTTTTCTTTCGACCAAATATATAAAGTACCTCTGTTTTACTTGCAAACTTTTTATTCGTAATATTTAAAGATAAAATTTATGTCTTGTATCCGCCTTTATTCCTTGAATATCTTTAATTATGCGCCAAAATAATAATGTAAAGTTTTTGAGATTTATTTATTCACGATATTTAAAATAAAAAGTTGATAATGTGCTATTTTTCAAACCTTCAAATTTTATGAAGTGCCTTGTATTTCATGTTTGGCACTGTTTTTTTCCCGTGACTTGCAAATCTATTTTTTGTCTGTTAGTTTGTTCTAGAATCCCTAAGTAATGCGTTTTAGTTATTGTGTTTCCTAGAAAGGATATTCTAGGATTAAAGAAAACCATTTCTTCGCTTGCCTATTTGGAAACAGAGTTCAACAAGTTCGTCTTCCGAAATGAAACGGGTTTTGCATTTGTATTAACTTTCGGTATTTTCGGCGCGTCGATTCCCATGTAAACATTCCTTTGGCACGGAGACGGAATTTCGTCCCACTGAACTATATCAAGGGAAAGTCCTTCCCCTCTCGCCTCCCCCGTGATTTACCCTCAAACCGGCCTGACGATGCCAATTTTGAAATCCGCAAGGTCGTCAACATCAATAAGCTCCATTTTTATTTCCATTTTCTGTTTGTCTTCATAACGCAGGTTTTCAAGAAAACGATTTTTTCCCTATTTTCGCTTTTTTTGTCTTCATAAATCACAAATTATTGACGATATTTGTTTTTCTATTTGCACTTATTTTTGTTTTAATAAATTAGACTTTCCAAAAAACGATTTTTAAACACCCCCTTTTTTTTCTTCATGAATCAAACTTTTTAAAAACGATTTTTTTTTATTTTAATATTTTAATTTTTTTTGTCTTTATATAACAGAATTTACTAAAAACGATTTTTTATCCTCCCCTTTTTTTCTCTCATAAATCGAAATTTTCTGAAAACGATTTTTTTTATTATCCTTTTTTCACCATAAATCGAAATTTCGTGCAAAAATTTTTTGTTTTAATTTCCCCATTTTTTTGTCTTCATAAATGAAACCTTCCTGAAAACTATTTTTTTTGGTAATGCATTTTTCGTTCCACTTTATTTCTCTTCAAAAATTAAATTTTTTAAAGAATCATTTTCTGGGGATCTGATGATGTTTCACTTTTGATTGCACGTTTTTGATGTCATAGATCGAACTTTTCTGACAACTGTTTTCTTAAAAGTTTTGTTCATATGCTCAGTATAATTCTAGTCTTCATAAAGATGTAATAAGTAGCTTCGTAATGTATATACGTAGCTTCTATTAGCTACGTATATACATTATCATAATTATTTTATGGAAGAAGGAACAGTTCCCGAACATTCTAGATTGATTTTGGTTTAGAATACAGAGTTTATATGTCTGTATTTTGTATGGCACTTTTCTGACATTAAATATAATGACCTTGGAAAAATTTCATTTTACTATATTCTTATTATACTTAATTTACTTATTATTTACTGCTTACTTTTCAATACGAAATTCGAGCATGGGATAGATTTCTTTTTCGACAGTCTTCATGGTGTTGCTTATTATTTACTGCTTACTTTTCAATACCGACATGGGATAGATTTCTTTTTCGACAGTCTTCATGGTGTTACTTATTATTTACTGTTTACTTTTCAATACAAAATTCGAGCAAGGGATAGATTTCTTTTTCGACAGTCTCCATGGTGTTACTTATTATTTACTGCTTATTTTTCAATACAAAAACCGAGCATGGGATAGATTTCTTTTTCGACAGTCTTCATGGTGTTACTTATTATTTACTGCTTACTTTTCAATACAAAAACCGAGTATGGGATAAATTTCTTTTACGACAGTCTTTATGGTGCTAGCTTCATCTTCAGAGTCATTTGAAATTAAGAAATTCGAAGTTTTAAAAATGAACCTTTTTAGTTCGAATTTTCTTTTAAAAAACATAAACTTAAATATAACACCAAATGAACAAAAAGCTTTAAAACAAAACATATAAAACTTCAGCTTTGCCAAAACTACATTTTTTGGCAAAGTGTAGAATGACTCTCCAGCAGAAATTTAGAATTTAGAATAATTTGTTATTCATTATTTTATGAATAAAATACGTATCATATATTTTATTCTTGATACAGAAATTCATATATAATCAAGAAACTGCATTTTGGGATACTTATTAGAGATTATGATTAGAAGCAATTGTCTTTTAGTGTGGGGAGTTTTTAAATAAAACTGAAAAAAATTATGATTTATTACACAAAGGCTGTAAAAATTTTGGTGGACACGTCCTTACATCGTTTACCATCTGCATATTTTGTATCTGTCTGATCAATTGAAAACCTACTACTATGTGAAACCTTGGATCGAGATTTTGAATTAAATTGAATTGAATCTTGTGAAACCTTTGATCAAGATTTTGAATTGAATCATGTGAAACCTTTGATCAAGATTTTGAATTGAATCATGTGAAACCTTTGATCAAGATTTTGAATTGAATCATGTGAAACCTTTGATCGAGTGATGAAAATATAAGAAATTTAACGTAAGTAAGAAAATGTAAAATGTAAAGAAGAAAAAATGTAATATAAGAAACCAAGTCTTAGCAATATTTTTCTACAGTGTTAGAAGGAATAATTAGAAATCTTTGGAAAAATTTCTTTATTAATTGTTAATTATTTCTTTTCACAATTTTTCTCACTTTAAAAGACAAATTTGTATGCGTTTGAGTTGCCGTGTCTTTGCACTGAATTATACTTTCAACTAATTTATTTCTTGCAGAAATGTGCGTTTTTTAGTAGAAAAATTCTTGAAATGCTGAAATTTGCTCATTTAAGGATTTCATGTTCGTTAAACTATTTTGAATGTATTTTTTCTGTCGTGTTAAAATTATTATCAAATTAAATAATTTTTAGATAAACATTGTAAAATCTAACGATCAATAATTCATTTTTGAAGACCACATCATTAAGTGTGCGATCTTTAGGTTAAATTATTTTTAGCTCTAACAGTTTTCCAAAATATGAATTTCACAAAAAAGTATTTCATTATGCATTTTTATCTAAATTCTATTATGCATTTCATTTTATTGTCTAACTTGACTATTATTAGGTGTACAGTGACATTAGAAGCTGCCTCATCTATTCATATTGATAACGTGCACAGGGTGTCCCAAAAGCTCGTTTACAAACTTTAAGGGTGGGTCAGGCGTACAGAAACAAGTCGTTTGTGAAATAGAACATGGGGTCGCAAACGCAAAGGGCGAAGTGTACAACACAGGTTTAATGGAAAACAATTTCAAAATAACACAACAACACAGTTGCATGAATAACGAATGTGAAGCGTGTATAGTTTCGAAAGGAAATTCCTTTGTATAGTTACTTATTTTAACCCTTTTAGTACCGACCGAAAGTGAAGCCGATGCGAAGAATGCGGGACCAATTTGACGAATTTGCTAAGGTTTGGGAAAAAGCTCATAAGAAACAAAATAAGAATGAGCATATTACGAAATAAAGGGAGAATAAATTAATGCCAATCGTATTTCAATATTTATTCAAAAGCATCCGAATAACATAAATATAAAACATTACG
This sequence comes from Araneus ventricosus, assembly GCA_013235015.1. NCBI lineage: Eukaryota > Metazoa > Arthropoda > Arachnida > Araneae > Araneidae > Araneus > Araneus ventricosus. The sequence continues at coordinate 78,090 of BGPR01002311.1, forward strand.
GAAAACAGAAAAAACGAATATAATAATGTTAACCGAATATTATTAATATTAATCGAATATTAATTTATAATATTAATAGAATATTGTTAACATTAATAGAATATTAATTTATAATATTAATAGAATATTGTTAAAATTAATCGTATATTAACTTAGAATATTAATAGAATATTGTTAACATTAATCGAATATTAATTTATAATATTAATAGAATATTGTTAATATTAGTCGAATATTAACTTATAATATTAGTCGAATATTAATTTATAATAATAGAATATTGTTAACATTAATCGAATATTAATTTATAATATTAATAGAATTTTGTTAATATTAATCGAATATTAACTTAGAATATTAATAGAATATTGTTAACATTAATCGAATATTAATTTAGAATATTAATAGAATATTGTTAACATTAATCGAATATTAATTTATAATATTAATAGAATATTGTTAATATTAATAGAATATTAACTTAGAATATTAATAGAATATTGTTAACATTAATCGAATATTAATTTAGAATATTAATAGAATATTGTTAACATTAATCGAATATTAATTTATAATATTAATAGAATACTGTTAATATTAATCGAATATTAACTTATAATATTAATCGAATATTAATTTAAAATATCTATATTAATGGAATATTGTTAATATTAATCGAACATTATTAATAAATCGAATATATTAATAAAATCAATTTATAACGTTCTATAAATTTATTTTAAGATAGAGTTCTGTCGTGATGCGAATAGTGAGGCAACATCGAATACGCAACGATATATCGTCGTCGGCACTTTTCAAAATTGTTGCGAAGAACGATATGTCGTCATTCGGCACTGAAAGGACCAAGTATTCCAAAGGTTTGTTGTCGATACCGCGTGCTTCCTGCTATTATCTTATCTGTCATGCTGCGTACGACTTATTATGGTGTTCTTCAAGCTGCTGTGTGGTTGTGCTATTGTGGATTTTTATTTTGTTAAACCTGTGTTGTAATACACTTTATCCGATGTAACTTTTGCTTCGTTCACTTATAAAGAGTCTCCCTCGATTACCTCACACAAAACAATTATTGGCATTTTAACTGCGTTGCCATGACAACAACGGCAAGATCTTTAGCGTTGCGGAATAACTTGCCAATTGTATCTCGCTTTCTTCGCAACGTTTCTAACCAGATGACGCGCATATAAGACGAATTCTGTATTAAAATAGATGAATCAAGTATATCCGTTCCTTTTGTTGAGTCAGTATCATTGCGCTGAACTACCGCAATCAAATATGTGGGTTCAGGGGCAGTGTATTAGTAATGGAATTTGTCAGATGGTAAAGACGCACTAGTGAGTTAAAAATAACGTTCCTTCACTTTGTTTTGCTTTCCGAACATTTTTGAACAGCTGTACGTGTGATATGTAAAGGAAACATGAAAATGAGGCATTGTTCTGTGTGTGAGGCAATAGATCAAACACACAAAGAAAACCAGGATTCGCGCACGCGTCCTTGCAAGTCCTTAAAAGTCCTTACTTTTACATTTAGTCCTTACAAATCCTTATTTTTATGCCCCATTTTTAAAAAGTCCTTGAAAATCCTTACTTTTTGGCACCTCAGCTAGAGCAAAATATATGCAGTATTTAGAAAGTGAAAAATCCAAAGAAAAGACTGAAACAAAAAGCTCTAGGAAGAAATAGATTTTTTTAAAACAAAAGAAAATGTTCCAAACCAAATACACCAAACAAATGGGGAAGCAAATGATTTAGCTAATGAGGCTGAAAAGTCAAAGGACATAAATTCATAATAAGGACATTTATTCAATCGCATGAACTAAAAAAAGCAATTACTGAAAAAAATTAAAATAAATACCTTGGATGTAAAATTGAATGAAAAAAGTTTGGAATTAAAAGATATTTAATTTAATTACCAGTTTCATGGGGTTTTTTCCATCAATTTATTAACTCATATTTTTAAGAGTTTTTGTCGTGTTAAATTTGTAATGTATCTTCTATGTTTTATATTATACTTTATCATCTAATAGGTTGAATTTGCAAAAATGAGACATTTTATTTAAAAATGCGTGCGACAATTCGTTAAGTTTATTCAATTTAGAGGTCCTTATTTTTTGTTTTTTTTAGTCCTTAAAAGTCCTTGATAGTCCTTGATTTTCTTTTAAGGAAATGTGTATGAACCCTAAAAACCCGTCGTTGCCATCAATATAGGATGAAAGTTTCTATTTTTGGACATAGATATTCTAATTATAACATTAATACAAAATGACACCTGATCTATATAGGTTCTTTTCAAAATTAAGCTGTCCTACTAACTTTATTATTTAAATTTGTTCTTGATTAGTTCAGGAATGATAAGTTTTTGCCTCTGCTTCCAATATATTTTCATCTTGGAAGTTTTATTTAATTAATCGCATTTCTAATTGAATTAATCTTCTTTATTGTACACTAATAAAGTACTTAAAAATAAAATTAAAGCTTTTGTTCTTCATAATCTGCTTTAACCCTTTCTGCTGCATTGCTACAATTGGGTCAAGCTTGATGCATAGCAAAACAATAATAATCGATGTATATTGACGATCACGTTTTAAAACCTCTTCAAATTGCAAGCAATACAAGTCCTTTGATGGAGGTGCACACAAAAAATAGAGATAAATCGGGAAATTTGAATAATTTTTTTCTCCCGTTGTTGTAGTTAATAAAATTTGAAGGGAGTTTTAGCCATTATAGTCCCGGCTTAGTTGTTCGACCTGTTTGAAAACGCAAATGGGACCAATTAAGATTTTAATTAAATATTTCCATTGCTCTTCAGAAAAATGTAAACAGAAGTCTTCTGATAATACTCTATTGCCTTTAAACGATAAGCTGTTATATGTCGAATCGCACTAATGAATCTATTCTCGTGACTTCACAGCCACATGACAAACGTAACTGCGCGGCGTTACCTCCGGACATCTGAATACATGCTGCAGCGTAGGCCGTGAATGGACGCCAGATCTTTTTTTTCCTTCAAAGATTCGCCGTGGGTTCCAAAATTGAATTGGGTCTGCGCCTTTTGAATCCACATGATAGACAAGACTTTGTCATATAAAGTAGACTCTCGAATGCCAGTTATAATATTAATAAGCTAGCCAAGGGCTTTAGCAGGGGGAGGCGTTAGATGTCCAGGGTTTTTCTTGGTGGTGGCAACTTGAAGACAAACTATCAGTACGTTTATTTCGCTTTTCAAAAGCAGTGGTGCTTTGTTTATCGGGATAAAAAATACTCATCTCGAGCTGATCTGAGTTTATGATTCTGCGAAAATAACCGGTTTTCGGTTATTCAGGTTTTTTTTCTCCCTCTTCAAAATAACCGGCTGGTTATTCAGGCTTTTTTTTTTCATCTCCTCAAACAACTGGCTGGTTATTCACAGGTTTTCAATTCTTCAAAATAACCGGTTTTCGGTTATTCGTGGTTTTTTCATCTCAAAATAACAGGTTTTCAATATTCAGGTTTTTTTCACCTCCTCAAAATAACCGGTTTTGTTGTTCAGGTTTTTTTCACCCCGTGTCAACAGGCTTTGGTTATCCAGGTTTTTTTCACCTCGAAATAAACGGTTTCTTTGTTATTCAGGTTTTTTCAACTCTCAAAATAACCGGTTTTCGTTATTCAGGGTTTTTTTTTCACCTTCGGTTGTTTAACTCGGCGGTTAGAACCGCTCAGAATAACCGGTTTTTTGAATAAAAACAAAATGCCGTTTGTATTCAAATTTTTTTTATTGTTATTGCTCTATAGGAAATCAACCCATTGGCCAATATTTATCTGTCTCATAAAGCCTTTAGTAATCCGCCAACCAATAGACGCCTTGAGAAGCGGTGGTCGCTGATTGGCCAAGATGATGAAATTCAAAAGCCTCATAATTCTGGTAAAATTTTAGTCTAATCTGAACCTAAAAAATCGAGCCTATCTTTCCGATTAGTTTTATTACCCGGTTATTGGATTAAAAAAAACGGTTATAATCGGGACAAAAAAAAATAATCGAAGAAACCGGTAAACTGAATAAAAGAACCGGTTTTGGTTAAAAAACCCGGTAGCATCCTCCTAATTTGCCTCGTATCTATACCTCGAAGTCGTTACAAACACCTAATAATACAGGGGTGTCCACAAATGAAGTGATAGCCTCAAAATGTATAAAAAAACTCCCAAAAATGTTGGAACTTAATTTTTTTTTAAATAAGAGCGCACCTCAAAAGTTTTTTTTTTTATATATACAGGTAACATTCCATTTTGTTCAGGGTCAAAATTGCTGGAAATCAAAATTTGTTTAGCGCCATTATTCGAGAAAATATTAAACTGGAAGAAGAATAAAAGTATCATTTTGTAGGGAATTTGTCCTTTTCAATTTGTTAATTCACATGTAGTAGAACAGATGAGTTTTCGTGACATTCACGAAAAAACTGAAAAAAGAAACCAGAAAACACGCATCGGCTTCTGCTGATCGGTAGCCATTTTCCATAAGAATTTTCTTAGTTAACAATTTAGAATTCATAACGTCGCGTTACACGGTATAAAAAACTTTTGAGATGCGGGCTTTATTTAAAAAAAAAATAAATAAATAAAATAAATAATTTTTTTTATTAATTTTTTGAAATGTGTCGTTTCATTTGTGTACACTCTGCATTATGTCCGAAGAACACGCAGTACTGCCTGTTTGTCGAGATTGCAAGTTATATTTTTATATAACGTGCATAGAATTAGCAACGTAGGATTATAAGCACCGTATGATGAACATTTTGTTTCTCTGTCAGACTACTCGGCAGTTCCCTATAGATGGCAGCTGAGGGAAGCGTAAGGCGGGCCAGAGCAGAGGAGGTCCCGGCCGAGACTTCCGATCTGCAAGTGGCCTCACGGATAGACACAAGCTTTACCTCGGTCTCTCTGCAGATTTCGGTGAGTACTACACTGTACCGTTTTTTATTGTTCTCCAGCATATGTTTCTTCTCCCTAGAACTCTTTCTTCTTAATATTTCACAAAAGTTTGTTAGGAAAGTTTACTGAATTTCAGAAGCGATGAAATTCGGTGAAAGCAGCTTCATGATCTTGGGGGGTAGAGAGTTAGGGCCATGTGATCATTTGAGCGAGTGCATAAACTGTTTGGATTTTTATTCACTATTGTAGATGGATCATCGATTGAAGCAATATTATCATACCAAACATAATTTTTTGAGGTCTGGTGACTGTATAGGATAAATATATTCATTCTATTAACCAAATGGGAAATGACGAGAGAGATTTATTGTGGGAAGTCCCTATTCACCGGTCTGTGTGTATATTGCTCAATTAAGCGTTTAAATTTTTTGCATATTAATGATGTATTATAATATTCAACAGCCTTGTTGTTATCACTCGAAATTAAATAATTATATTGTTTATGTTTATCAGTTGTACATCTAACTGGTCACTATCACTTTAATGCAAAATAGTTATGTAATAAGATGACAAACCTGTCTTTTTGAAGTTTTCGAAATCTGATTTTAGGAATACGTTCAACTTATTCAGTTGATACTTTTCAAATAGGAAACACTAGATTTAGGTGAAATGTGAAATCGTGCCGACGTTTCGGTAGTAGTGGCGTAGCGAGGGTCAGTGGTGCCCTGAGTTAGTATTAATTTCCACCCCACTGATCTCAGTCGTTGACCTCTGCGTGAAAACATGAAATAAGCAAATAAATATTGTTTTAAGCAGTGTCTGGTGTCCGTAGAATTTATACCGCCCTACCCATTGTTCCCTTCGTCTATACGCCACTGTTTGATAGCGGACGGATCGATCGCAAAAAATGCAAAAAAATAAGACTTCATTTCGATGGTTTTGAGGTTCAAAACTGGATCACAGAGATTTCCATATCGTCACTTAAGAAGCAACACCACTGTCTTAATTTTTTGAAATTTCAGTTAGGTTAAGAAATGCTCAATTCTTTTTCGCACGCAATAACGAATATTTATGAATTTTTTAAACATCTGGTAGTAGTATTCGGTCTTCATGTTTATATCAAATGTCAAATAATTCAGAAAGATTCTCTTTATTACATGAAAAATTGAGCATTTTCTTTCCCTCTTTGAAATTTCAAAAAATTGAGCATAAGTGGTGTTGCTTGTTTAGCGACGAGATATTCTGCTTGATTTTGGAAAGTTATGAGACGGATGTAAAAAATTTAGCCCAAGTTCATGATCCCTCCCTCTCTCCACCAAAAATAATTGTGTTGATAAATACTTATAAGTTCATGATCCTCTCTTTCCACTCACAATAATTGTGTTGATGCATGTCTTCATGATCCCTCCTCTTTCCACCAAAATAATTGTGTGGATTTTACATAAGTTCATGACTGATCCTTCCTCTTTCACTCAAAATAATTGTGTTAAGATTTATAAGTTCATGATCCTTCCCTCTTTCCACCAAAATAATTGTGTCGATTTATAAGTTCTTCAAGCATCCTTCCCTCTTTCACCAAAATACCAGGTTGATTTTATAAGTTCATGATCCTTCCTCTTTCCACCAAACAATTGTGTTGATTTATGTTCACATCCTTTCCCTCTTTCCACCAAAATAATTGTAAAAGTTGATTTATAAGTTCATGACCTTCCCTCTTTCCACCAAAAATAATTGTGTTGATGCATAAGTTCATGATCCTCCCTCTTTCCACCAAAATAATTGTGTTGGATTTTATAAGTCTATTATATCCTTCCTCTTTCCACCAAAATACTGTGTTGATTTATAAGTTCATGATCCTTCCCTCTTCCGCACCTTCAAAATAATTGTGTTGATTTATAAGTTGTTATTATATATCCTTTCCCCTTCCACCAAAATAATTGTGTTGATTTATAAATTCATGATCCTTCCTCTTTCCACCAAAATAATTGTGTTGATTTATGTTTCATGATCCTTCCTCTTTCCACCAAAATAATTGTGCGTTGATTTATAAGCTTATTATATCCTTCCTCTTCCACCAAAATAATGGGAAGTTGATTTATGTTCATGATCCTTCCTTTCCACCAAAAAATAATTGTGTTGGATTTATGTTTATTATATCCTTCCCTCTTTCCACCAAAAATAATTGTGCTGGATTTATAAGTTCATGATCCTTCCCCTTTCCACCAAAAATAATTGTGCTGATTTCATCCACCCACATTTTCTATTTTATTTTTTTAAAACATTCAAGAATTAATGTAGTATCAGAAACGCAGTACTCAGCTTATGTGGTTATTGTCTAGCAGCTCTGTCAGGTTCACTGCCTTCATTTGGCTTAAAAATTACTAAATTCACTGTTGTTCTGAAATCAATATTATCAGTAAATGGGAAACATTTTCTTTCCGAGCAGTGAGACGTTGAGACTTTTAGCTATGTCCCCACACATCAGTTGCTGAAGAAACACAGGCTCCGAAAAATTGATTGATCTTCTAAATCCTTTCCAAAAACTTAATTGTCATTTTTTCATTTTCTGGGTATTTTTCTGCAAAAATTTCGTAAATGAAAGTATAATGGACGTTTTTAAAGAAGTTTGTTACAGTGAAAATTTGAGATATATTTTAATATTACAAAATGATATATATATTTAAAAATTATATTAATTAATGAATGACATTACAATATCTTGCAAAGATCTTTCAGAGTATAACTTGTTCGAGAGTTCAGATCTTTCAAAGCACAATATGATTTTGAGATTAATTTGCAAATTTTTTGGGGAAAAGCTTATCAGATATTTTGATAACTTTTTAGCATCATGCATATTCACAGTCAAAAATGTAGTATCATATCTAAGTTCCAAAAATATTATTCTTAACTGATTTATTTTGCTTTTGTAACTATTTCTGACAGTTATTTCACTTCAAAAATAGTAGAACATAGCTCTCTGGTCAATTTAAAAATAAATAAATAAATAAATCCATTTGGAAAAGTAGTCTCATGCCTTAAAACGGTGTAACTACAAAATTTTAACCACACTCTTAGTGCATTCATATTTGAAACTAAACATATTTCATAGCAATCTAAGTTCATTGATTTGTTTGTAATTTAGCAATACCAAATATTAATTAGAAAAAACAAGGCTAAATATAAAAATTCTAGGAAAATAAATTTTTAATCCTAAAATATTTTTTAGGATTAAAAAAATCTTTCGGGGTTGTTTAATTTCATACATGTTTAACCATACAGATTTATTTGATTGTATGAACTACGAATTTTTTCTTGGCATTAATTTACCTGTGGAATATTTAAAAAGATTTTAGAAATTGTAATTTTGGTGTTTTTTTCTTTTCGACCAAATATATAAAAGTACTTCTGTTTTACTTGTAAACTTTTATTCGTAATATTTAAAGATAAATTTATGTCTTGTATCCGTCTTTATCTTTGAATATCTTTAATTATGCGCCAAAATAATAATGTAGTTTTTGAGATTTATTTTATTCAATGATATTTAAAATAAAAAAGTTGATAATGTGCTATTTTTCAAACCAACTTTATGAAGTGCCTTGTATTTCATGTTTGGCACCGTTTTTTTCCCCGTGATCTGCAAATCTATTTTTTTACAAATCTGTTAGTTGTTCCTAGAATCCTCTATAATGCGTTTTAGTTATTGTGTTTCCTAGAAAGGATATTCTAGATTAAAGAAAACCACTCTTCGCGCTTGCCTATTTGGAAAACAGAGTTCAACAAGTTCGTCTTCCGAAATGAAACGGGTTTGCATTTGTATTAACTTTCGGTATTTTCGGCGCGTCGATTCCCATGTAAATGATCTCCTTTGGCACGAGACGGAATTTCGTCCCACTGAACTATATATCATCAAGGAAAGTCCTTTCCCTCTTCGGGCCTCCCGTGATTTAATCTCTCAAACCGGCCTGACGATGCCAATTTGAACTGCAAGGTCGTCAACATCAATAAGTCCATTTTATTTCCATTTTCTGTTTATCTTCATTAACGCAGGTTTTCAAGAAAACGATTTTTCCCTATTTTCGCTTTTTTTTTTGTCTTTCATAAATCACAAATTATTGACGTGATATTTGTTTATTTGCACTTATTTTTGTTTCTTATTAAATTAGATTTTAAAACGATTTTAAACACCCCTTTTTTTTTTTCTTCTTCATGAATCAAGTAAAACGATTTTTTTATTTTATTTTAATTTTTTTTGTCTTTTATATAAATACAGAATTTACTAAAAACGATTTTTTATCCCTCCTTTTTTTCTCTCATAAATAAATTTTCGAAAACGATTTTTTATTATCCTTTTTTTCACCATAAATCGAAATTTCTGCAAAAATTTTTGTTTTAATTTCCCATTTTTTGTCTTCAGTTAAAATGAAAACCTTCCCTCGAAAACTATTATTATTATTTTTTTTGGTAATGCATTTTTTTTAAAGTTCCACTATTTCTCTTCAAAATTAAATTTTTAAAGAATCATTTTCTTGGGATCTGATGATGTTTCACTTTGATTGCACGTTTTTTGATGTCATAGATCGAACTTTTCTGACAACCGTTTTCTTAAAAGTTTTGTTCATATGCTCAGTATAATTCTAGTCTTCATAAAGATGTACAGAGCTAGACGTATATACGTAGCTTCTATTAGCTACGTATATACATTATCATAATTATTTTATGGAAGAAGGAACAGTTCCTGAACATTCTAGATTGATTTTGGGTTTAGGAATACAGAGTTTATATGTCTGTATTTTGTATGGCAGTTCTTTCTCTGACATTAAATATAATTTGTGACCTTGGAAAAAATTTCTTACTTTACTATATTCTTATTATACTTAATTTACTTATTATTTACTGCTTACTTTTTCAATAATACGAAATTCGACATGGGATAGATTTCTTTTTCACAGTCTTCATGGTGTTGCTTATTATTTACTGCTTAATTTTCAATACCGACATGGATAGATTTCTTTTGACAGTCTCATGGTGTTACTTATTATTTACTGTTTACTTTTCAATACAAAAATTCATAAGGATACTCTTTTTTCGACAGTCTCCATGGTGTTACGAATATTTACTGCTTTATTTTTCAATACAAAACCGAGCATGGGATAGATTTCTTTTTCGACAGTCTTCATGGTAGCATTTATTATTTACTGCTTACTTTTCTTAACATGCCAAAAACCGAGTATGGGATAAATTTCTTTACGACAGTCTTTATGGTGCTAGCTTCATCTTTCAGAGCTCATTTTGAAAAGCCATGAAATTGAAGTTTTAAAATGAACCTTTTTAGTTCGAATTTTCTTTAAAAATTATAAACTTAAATATAACACCTCACAAATGAACAAAAAAGCTAAAAAAACAAAACATATAAACTTCAGCTTTGCCAAAATTACATTTTTTAAGCAAGTAGAATGACTCTCCAGCAGAAATTTAGAATTTAGAATAATTTGTTATTACATTATTTTATGAATAAAATACGTATCATATTTTATTCTTGGTTAACAGAAATTCATATATAATCAAGAAACTGCATGGGATACTTATTAGAGACAGATTAGAAGCAATTGTCTTTAGTGTGGGGAGTTTTAAATAAAACTGAAAAAATTATGATTTATTATGGACAAAGGTTGTAAAAAAATTTTGCGGGACACGTCTCACATCGTCACCATCTTGCATATTTTGTATCTGTCTGACAATTGAAAACCTACTACTATGTGAAACCTTTTGATCGAGATTTTGAATTAAATTGAATTGAATCTTGTGAAACCTTTGATCAAGATTTTGAATTGAATTCATGTGAAAACCTTGATCAAGATTTTGAATTGAATCATGAAACCTTTGATCAAGATTTTGAATTCGAACTCATGTGAAACCTTTATCGAGTGATGAAAATATAAGAAATTTAACGTAAGTAAGAAAATGTAAAATGTAAAGAAGAAAAAATGTATATAAGAAACCAAGTCTTAGCAATATTTTTTCTAAGAAAGTGTTAGAAGGAACAATTAGGAAATCTGGAAAAAATTTCTTTATTAATTGTTAATTATTTCTTTCACAATTTTTCTCACTTTAAAGAAAATTTGTATGCGTTTGAGTTGCCGTGCGTCTTCTGCACTGAATTATACTTTCAACTAATTTATTTCTGCAGAAATGTGCGTTTTTTAGTAGAAAAATTCTTGAAATGCTGAAATTTGCTCATTTAAGGATTTCATGTTCACAACCATTTTGAATGTATTTTTCTGTCAAGTTAAAATTATTATCAAATTAAATAATTTTCTAGATAAACATTGTAAATTTAACGATCAATATCCATTTTTAAAGACTACATCATTAAAGTGTGCGTGATCTTTAGGTTAAATTATTTTAGTTCTAACAGTTTTCCAAAATATGAATTTCACAAAAAAGTATTTCATTATGCATTTTATCTAAATCTCTATTATGCATTTGTTTTATTGTCTAACTTGACTATTATTAGGTGTACAGTGACATTAGAAGCGCCTCATCTATTCATATTGATAACGCACAGGGTGTCCCGCAAAGTTTCGTTTACAAACTTTAAGGGTGGGTCAGGGCGTACAGAAACAAGTCGTTTGTGAAATAGTAGAACATGGGGTCGCAAACGCAAAGGGCGAAGTGTACAACACAGGTTTAATGGAAAACACCAAAATAACACAACAACACAGTTGCATGAATAACGAATGAAGTGTGTATAGTTTCGAAAGGAAATTTTGTATACATTATTTTAACCCTTTTTTAGTACCGGACCGAAAGTGAAGCTGATGCGAAGAATGCGGGACCAATTTGACGAATTTGCTAAGGTTTAAAAGCCTTTACAAGAAACAAAATAAGAATGAGCATATTACGAAATAAAGGAGAATAAATTAATGCCAATCGTATTTCAATATTTATTCAAAAGCATCCGAATAACATAAATATAAAACATTACGGAAAACAGAAAAATGAATATAATAATGTTAACGAATATTATTAATATTAATCGAATATTAACTTATAATATTAATGAATATTGTTAACATTAATAGAATATTAATTTATAATATTAATAGAATAATAATAAATGAATCGTATATTAACTTAGAATATTAATAGAATAATAACATTAATCGAATATTAATGAGCACATTAATAGAATATTTATTAATATTAGTCGAATATTACCCTATAATATTAATCGAGTAATAATTTATAATACACAGAATATTGTTAACATTAATCGAATATTAATTTATAATACAATAGAATATAAAGTTAACATTAATCGAATAATAATTTATAAATAATAGTAGAATAATAAGTTAATATTATCGAATACAACTTTCATACATAGCCTAAATATTAACACCTCCTTATAATACAGTCATTACAACATTAACTTAAATATGCTTACTAATTTTATGTAATATTAATAGAATTTCCTTTTGCTAATATTAATCGAATATTAAATTTAATATTAAATAGGAATATTGTTAACACAATCGAATATTAATTTGGTGAATATTAATGGAGAACATTGCTTACCATTAACCGAATATTAATCTATAATATTACTGGTAGTCATTGTTAATATTAACAGAACACAACTTAGAATAATAATAGTATCATTGTTAACACAATCGAATATTACCCTATACTATTAATAAATTACCGTTAATATTAATCTAAATACAACTTACAATACAATCTAAAGTCATTAATTCTTAAAATATCTATACACGGAAATACGTTAATATTAATCTAACATTATTAATAAATCGAATATATTAACAAAAAAATCAACTTCTATAAAACGTTCTATAAATTTTATATTTTAAGATAGAGTTCTAATGTGATGCGAATAGTGAGGCAATATCGAATACGCAACCATATATCGTCGTCGGCACTTTTCAAAATTGTTGCGAAGAACGATATGTCGTCATTCGGCACTGAAAGCGACCAAGACTCAGGTTTGTTGTCGATACCGCCATGCGTTTCCTGCTGGCTATCTTTATCTGTCATGCTGCGTACGACTTATTATATGGTGTTCTTCTTCAAGCTGCTGTGTGGTTGTGCTATTGTGATTTTTATTTTGTTAAACCTGTGTTGTAATACATTTATCCGATAACTTTTGCTTCGTTCACTATGTAGTCTCCCTGATTACCTCACACAAAACAATTATTGCATTTTAACTGGGTGCTGCCATGACAAATAACGGTAAGATCTTTAGCGTTGCGGAATAACTTGCCAATTCTTGTATCTGCTTTTCGCAACGTTTCTAACCAGATGACGCGCATATAAGACGAATTCCTGTATTAAAACAGATGAATCAAGTATATCCACCTTTTGTTGAGTCAGTATCATTGCGCTGAACTACCGCAATCAAATATTAATCAGGGCAGTGTATTAGTATGGAATTTGTCAGAGGAAACAAAGACGCACTAGTGAGTTAAAATAACGTTCTCTTCACTTGTTTTGCTTTTCCGAACATTTGAACAGCTACGTGTGATATGTAGCGAAAACATGAAAAATGAGGCATTGTTCTTGTGTGTGAGGCAATGATCAAACACTAATAAAGAAAAACCAGGATTCGCGTAATGCGTCCTGTAAACCTAAAGTCTCTTACTTACATTTAGTCCTTACAAATCCTTATTTTTATGCCCCATTTTTAAAAAGTCCTGAAAATCCTTACTTTTGCGCCCCTCAGCTAGAGCAAAATATATGCAGTATTTAGAAAGTGAAAATCCAAAGAAAAGACTGAAACAAAAAAGCTCTAGAAGAAATAGATTTTTTAAAACAAAAAGAAAATGTTCCAAACCAAATACACTAAACAAATGGGGAAGCAAATGATTTAGCTAATGAGGCTGAAAAGTCAAAGGACATAAATTCATACTGCTGACATTTATTCAATCGCATGAACTAAAAAAAAAAAGCAATTACTGAAAAAATTAAATAAATACCTTGATGTAAAATTGAATGAAAAAGTTTGAATTAAAAAGATATTTAATTTTAATTACCAGTTTCATGGGGGGTTTCCATCAATTTATTAACTCATATTTTAAGAGAGTTTTTTGTCGTTAAATTTGTAATGTATCTTCTATGTTTTATATTATGTTTCATCATCTAATAGGCTGAATTTGTAAAAAATGAGACATTTTATTTAAAAAATGCGTGCGATAATTGCTGTTTATTCAATTTAGAGTGTCCTTATTTTTGTTTTAAATTTTAAAAGTCCTTGATAGTCCTTGATTTTCTTTTAAGGAAATGTGTATGGAACCCTAAAACCTGTCGTTGCCATCAATATAGGATGAAAGTTTTATTTTTGGACATAGATATTCTAATTATAACATTAATACAAAAATGACACCTGATCTATATAGGTTCTTTTTCAAAATTAAGCTGTCCTACTAACTTTATTATTTAAATTTGTTCTTGATTAGTTCAGAATGAGCAAGTTTTTTGCCTCTGCTTCCTGGCTTATATTATCTTTGAAGTTTTATTTAATTAATCGTATTTTAATTGAATTAATTTTCTTATTAAATACCATCAGTATTGCACAATAAGTAGCCCTTCATAATCCGCTTTAACCCAAACTGGCCGGAAACGCAGAAAGCTCTTCCGATGACCATTCCGGTACCGGTTCGTCGCAAGAAAGTCGTTCTTCGATTATTACTTTAAACCGGTTTGCGTAGAAAGCGTTTCATGCGCCTGAAGGTCGTTCGTCATTTAGTTTGAGAGGCCAGCCAGCATTAGCTGATATGTTCTCAGGCGAACAGATTGTTGACGTTCAGCATCGATCGTTGATGTTGTCAGCGTTCATCATTCGTTTGTTTCAAAGAGAAGGAAGATCACGTTGCAGCACAACGAATCATTTCGGAAATTTTTCACACCCGATATGCATACAAGCCCGAAAAATTCCAACCAGATGTGAAAGAAAATTACAGAAATATTCGTTATTGCTTCGCGAAAACTGGTTATCTCTTCCCTCTTGAAATTTCAAAAAATTGAAATAGGTGGCGTTGCTTGTTAAGCGACGATCTGATCAACTGATCGATATGCTGAACGTCAACCAATCGCAATTGGTTAACCTTTGAAACGCCAAAAATATTTCAGTTGAATGCTTTGAAAACGGGCCTCTAGAAGCAAATGGTGAACGCAATTGTTTCGGAGCCGGTTTTCGGGTAATAAACAGAGAAGCAACTTTCTGCGACGGAGCCGCTTTGGAATAGTCATCAGAGAGCGACTTTCTACGTTTTAGCTGGTTTAAGGTTAAAGCAGACATGAAGAACAAAAGCTTTTAATTTTATTTTTAAATGTTTATTAGTGGCAATAAAGCAGATTAATTCAATAAAAAATACGACTAATTAAATAAAACTTATTAATTAAATACTTAAATTAATTAAACTAATTAAAAAATTTGAGAGTAGGTGGGGCGCCGTTAAGCGATGAGATATTCTTTTCAAATGGAAACAGTTGACCGATTCTTAATGCCGATTTGATACGCATCTATAGAAGGATGATTTACAGACACACAAATCTTTTTCGATGGGTTTTAATGGTAACCACTCGATTGAGTGATTTCTCCTTATTCCAAGTCGCACAAAAATGCTTACATGACGATTTTGTTACGTGATATTTTTTGAATACATATTTAAATTCTCCTCATTTACTATTTCCAATGGGAAACGAATTGAATTCAATAATAATATTCAAGTGAATATTTAATTAATATATATTTAATTAATTAATTAATATAGCAATATTATTATTATTATAAAATATTGTATATTGAATGCTGATTAAATTTGCTATATTTGAATGCGAATATTACTTCAATAAAAATATTCGTGATTTGTCTCTCGGCAACGCCTAAGTCACTATCAATAAAACCTGTGCCATAGCACTGCGAGACGTTAACAGCATTTTCATTGTTTAGAGAACTGCTCTAGCATTTTAAATTTTAAATTAAAGTAATTGTCTTCTAATTTCAAATTCTTAAATGTCTAAAAAATAGTGAAATAAAGATTCTTCTATCGATTGATAAAATTTATTCGCTCATGATCAATAGTTCCCCTAGAAATTTAAATTATATTAAAGTCCTATATTTCAAATTAATTCGCTTTTTTAATAGAAAGTAGTAAATTACGTTAGTGGTATATCATGCAGCGTGACTATAGTTTGGACGCAACATGAATCGTGATTATTTATTGTACGTGGATGATATAATGAAATAATATTTTGGCAACTTTAAAATTTTACACAGAGACATCTAGTACAAGGAAAATTGTTAAACAACGAAAAAACACTTCACACGGAATGTGTTGTTTATAAGAGGCCTTTTGAATAAAGAAATATGTAAATAAAAAAATATTTCCGTCATAAACAACATATGTTTTTTTCATTTGTTTTCAATCAATGTTAAACATTTCTCTCGCATATATATCTATTTAAATGCATCAAATTGAAGGGAAATCTCTCGAATGAAGAGGTAATTTGCAATCGCCATATCACGACGGCTGAGTTTCAAGTTTTGAGATGTCTTACTTCATCTACAAATTGGCGTTCTTGATGAAAAACAATTTTTCTGGATACCTCCTGACTAGAGATGTTTAATTTTAACTCTTCGATGTACTTAAAGTCGTGAAAAAGAGTTTCGAACCAAAAGAGTTTACACTTTCTTAGAAATGGTTAAGAATGCCCTGATGTTTACTTCTCCTCCATTGTTTACTTTATATTCTCGCGAACGCAGCTTTTGCAAATTTGGCGTCGGTCCAAACCAAATGAATGGACTCAAGCGTCTTAGCTCTCTGTCTGTTTCTGATTGTTTTAAAAATTTGTCAGATTTGTTGAAGAAAATCATCGGGGTTGACTTCAGAAATCAATCCTGCCAAGCATTACGGGTGCCATTTTTCAAAATCGGAACACCGCGAACGAGAGAAATATCCGGACAGGAGGGGGTCCGGAAATGTTTTCCGCCACTTCAGCCGAGATGAACTTTCCGCACATCTCGTGGAAGATGCGAGGAGATGGTGTTGCTCGCCTACGTTTGCTGACGTATACAACTGCTGACGGGAGCATCGACTGCACCTCCCCGCGAAGCGGAGGGAAGGCTGCGGTTGTTGCGGCAGGGTGGAGTTATTTGCAGACGTCGAGGTCGATCACCTTGCGCAATAAAGTGCACCTCTGTTTGCAACATCAGGGAAGTGTGCTGCACTGACGGGAGAGTCAGCTCTATGAGTGACGCCATCAGCACTCATTCACAACGGAAAGAAATTTCAGCATGTGGATGGTGCGCCACTCATTAACAAAATAAAAACCATCAAGTGTATCATCAGAAAGGCTAAACGATCAAATGCGATAGAAACAATTAACCCTTTGAACGCGCAAAAAACATTTCATAGGCTGAATGTTTGAAACGGCCTCTGTATTAAATGGTGATCGCTATTGTTCGGGCGGTTTTCGCAATCAAACAGAGCAACTTCACGCCGGTTTAAGAGTAATCGAAGACTGAATTTCTGCGACGGATCCGGTTTTAGAATAGTACAAGAGAGCACTTTCTTAACGTTTCAGGTGGTTGAAGATGTGACAACTGGAGCGCAGGCTGCCTAGTGGTAAGGTCTCGACCTCAAGGGGCGGGCTCCAGGTTCGACGACCCACTGAAGGATCCCGCGTCATAAGAGGCTTGTGTATCAGCATAATATGAGTTTTCTGTTGGGGAGAACACTCTTCCAGTGCGTCACAGCGAAAAGTGACGTCTCCCCAACCCAACCTGGGGTGCCAGAATAGACCCCTCAACACGTGCAGTCGCCAAACATCCTCCCGCGTCGGCCTCAGAAGTTTGAGAGAGGGGCTCCAACGAGGTATGTCGCTCATCTGAACGCTATTCAAAAATTAAGCAATTGGTTAAACAAAAAAACAAGTAAACCGTGTAAGCTTTAGGGATCCGAAGTTCGCTCTGAGTGGCGTTTTAATGGGTATTTTCACAGACCATGTATTGTTAAATAGAACATGACGTCACTACCACTAGCCAATGGTAAGATGTCACAATGGCCACCAGTAAGGCCAAATGGTCATGTGATCATTAAACGCGCTTCATGCTTTTGGAAACTCATGCAGAAGAAAAGAATGTGAGCGCTGTTAAGGCGTTAGGATCCATGCGCACAGCTACATGGCATGCGCAGGTGACATTTCCATGTGATTTATGACGTCGCGTCAACTGACCCTATTAATCGCAAGGAATTTATTCCAAGAATATCGTTACCATGGCTAGTCAATATCAACTGACCAGAGCTGTTTTAAATTATGGATCCTGACTCTAGTGAGCTTACAGAACACAAATTTTGGGTTAAGGAAATCTTTACGCCTCCTTCTTTCTGTTTCTCCAGTGCTCAGAAGTGCCAAAAATCCTCCAGCAAACTGTCTTTGTTTTGAAACATTTCATATTTTTTTAATTTTTTCAAAATAATTCTATATTCAACTAGCTACTTTTAGGTTTTCGTCATTTATGTTTTCTTGTACAGATATATTACTTCGAGCGTCTATGGTATTTATTGTGTTCATTTGAAATGGCGAAATATTTTCTCACTTTCAAGTGTCCGGAACTTTTTCGTACAGAAGAAAGGTCTTAAATGGGAAACGAAGCCCTGAAATACACCAATGATGTCTTAGATAAACAACGGCATATAACTAACATTTTTGCTGCTCTGAACCAAGTTAAAAAAAAATTTACAACACAAATAGAAATAAGTCGTATTCACCAGAACTGCTTTTGAAATAATCATACTGCGATCAACCCTTTATTAAATAGGAAAGAGAAATCGGATGTCAACTGTCAAGAAAAATTATTAATTGTTCATCTCCTTAAATAACCCACGTTTTTTTATATCATAAAAAGAGAGAACGGCAATCTAAATATTAAAAAAAATTGAAGTATAAAATCTAATGACAAATTTAAAAAAATATTTCAAAGTGGGATACTGCTAACTGATTTGTCGTATCACCGCATATGTATGCCTCATGACAGTTTGGTCATACACTTCGTCCGTATACTCGCATTCATCGTAGAACGGGGACGTGTAGCAGCCTCGCAGTGTTGAACAAATTGGACTTCAGGCGTACGCGTCAGGAAGTGTTTAAGAACCAACTTCTTATATATTATTTTAATCCATAACTTATTAATTTATAATACTTTATATTTATAAAATTTAGTAATCAAATTTAGCAACAAGGGGTCCGTATTTTAAGACGATTTAAAAAATAAGAACAAAGGAAGAAAAAGCTGAACTCCCAAATTTTCGGGTAAATCAAACTTTAGCTCCTTATACACATTCTCCTCACTATCTTGAAAGTGACGCCACTGACTTAGTGACCAACTGCATTATTAAAAAATAATGAATGCACAAAATTGACCAACCTTCGAAAGGTTCACCATCACAGATCTAGATGTTTCAAAATCAAGATCACACACCTATTTTCCTTTGGACTGAATGGTGTGTTTTTCGATTCATCGTCTTCACAGAAAAATGGATGCAAAGATCGTATAATCCCGAAATGTGTCCTTGCATCGTGGAGATCCACAATGTGAGATGCATCAAAAATTCTGAAAGTCAAATTTCTTGACAATTGCAATATTTCTTGTATACTTCGTATACGAGAGGAAAACGTGCTCGCAATAAGGAGATATTAGTTTAAAGGAAGGCAATTATTTTCATTTTGAATTGAATGCGAGAGGCAATTGAATATTTTCGACAAATCGAATATTTCTGAATTTTTAACATCTGATATAAACATGAGACTTCATGCTACCCCTCCAGACGTCAAAAAAAATTTAGAAATATTCATTATTGGTCTGCGAAATTCAGTTCTTTCCTTCATCTTGTAACCCCAAAAAAAATTGAGTATAGGGATGTTGTTGTTAAGACGACGAAATGAGCGTTGTTAAGAGAAGAAACCGGATGAAGCTGTTTGAGATATTCATATTTGCTAAGAGAGGTCCCCTTTGTGGGAGCTTCCCTCTGGAGCAAGGATATTCAGTTCTCTTCACTTGTATTTTCCTAAAAAAATTGAGATAGTGATGTTAAGGATCGATATAGAGAGTTGCTTAACGAGAAGAAACTCTGACGAAGCTGTTTGAGATACTTCATATTTACAGAGAGACGTTCTTCTTTGCTGGGAGTCTTCCTGGAGGCGGATATTCAGTTCTTTCTTTCTCTCAGTTTGAATTTCAAAAAATTGAGGATAGGGATGTTAAGTGACGATATGAGTTAAGTAACCCAGTTAATAGAAACCTGACAGCTGTCTATGTATTCATATTCATCAGAGAGTGTCTCTTTTGCTGGGAGTTTTCCTGGAGGCGGATATTCAGTTTCTACCTTCAGTATATTTCAAATATTGAGATAGGTGATCGTACAGCGACTATGAGAAGTTGTTAACGAGAAGAAACTCTGATGGAGCTGTTTGGAGATATTCATATTTCATAGAGAGTGTCTCTTTTGTTGGGAGTTTCTGGAGGAGTGATATTCAGAATTCTTTTCGTCCCTTTGAAATTTCAAAAATTGATAGGTGATGTGCTTGTTGGGTTGAATGATAAGAGGTTAGTTAACGAGAAGAAACCTGATGTGTTCTGAGATATCTGGCATATTTCTAGAGAGTGCTCCTCTTTTGCTGGGAGTCTTATGAGGGGATATTCAGTTTTTCGTCCCTTTGAAATTTTCAAAAAATTGGAGATAGGTGGATGGTTAAGCGACGATATGAGAGTTGTTGTCTAATAGAAACTCTGATGAAGCGTTAATGAGTATATCATGCTTCTCTCAGAGAGAGTCTTTTGTTGGGAGTTTCCTGAGTGGATATTCGAAGTTCTGCACCTCAGTTTGAATTTCAAATACATTAGATAGTGATGCTATAAGCTGACGATATGAGAGTTGTTAACAGTACAGAAACCTGATGAGCTTGTTTTGAGAATTCAATTTCATGTAGAAGTGCCTTCTCTTTTGTGGAGAGTTTCCTGGAGGCGATATTCAGTTTTTCTGTCCTCTTGAAATTCTCAAAAAAATTGAGATAGGATGTTGCTGCTTGCTGTATGTATGCCAAGAGAGTACAGCTATATTGAACTGGGATGGAGCTGTTTGAGATATATCATATAGTTTGGCAGAGAAAGTCTCTTTGTCTGGGAGCTCCTGAGTAGGATGATTATTCTTTTCCTTCGGAGTTTGAAATTTCAAAAAAATTGAGATGGTGAGTAAGCGCGATATGAGTTGTTAACGAGAAGAAACCTGATGAAGCTGTTTGAGATATTCATATTCATAGAGATGTTCTCTTTTGCTTGGGAGTTTCCTCTGGAGGCGATGATTCAAATTCTTTCTCAGTTTTGAAATTTCAAAAAATTGAGATAGGTGATGTTAAGCGACGATATGAGAGTTGTTAACGAGAAGAAACTCTGATGAAGCTGTTTGAGATATTCATATTTCATAGAGAGTGTCTCTCTTTTGTTGGGAGTTTCCTGGAGGCGGATATTCAGTTCTTTCCTTCAGTTTGAAATTTCAAAAAATTGAGATAGGTGATGTTAAGCGAGATAGAGTTACTAACGAGAGAGAAACTCCTGATGAAGCTGTTTGAGAGATCATATTTCATGGAGAGTGTTCTCTTTAGGAGTTTCCGGAGGCGATATTCAGTTCTTTCTGTCCTATTTCAAAAATTTGAGTAATATTCCCTAATATCGGAGAGTTCCTGATAGGATCCGCGTTTACTTTGTCAAATTGAAGGTGTAGCTTGTTAAGCGACGATAAGAGGTTGTTAATGAGAAGAAACTCTTGGTATGAGATGCATTTCATGAGAAGTGTCTCTTTTGTTGTGGGAGTTTCCTGAGGCGGATATTCAGTTCTTTTCGTCCTCTTTACCTCAAAAAAATTGAGATAGGTGATGCTTGCTGCTTAAGCATGACGATAAGAGAGTTGTTAACGAGTAGAAGAAACTCT